>JAQGAD010001798.1:0-16966 GCA_034696625.1 Isotomurus palustris | reverse complement strand
TAAGGATTGCATTTTTTTCAAACACAAGACTTATCAGGTATCAAACCGAGTTTTAATTTTATGATTTTATCTAAAAAGGTGTGGAAGCTGCCAAAAAACTGCCCCTAGGGAAGGACTTATGTGAAAGTTGCAAACTAGATGAATTGAATAACAAAGCTGTGCGAACTAAAAACCTGTAAGATCTCAAAAATCCCGAATTCCGGAGTCACTGTCAACTTTACCCACCTTTTATATAACTGGAAGATGATTGGAGATCATAAACAGGAATGAGGACAACTGAAGATGTGTATGGCTATGCACTTGGAATCCACGATTCAAGAACTGGGATGTTTGATATTGCACAACAAATAAATCACACGACTCGCTGAGTCTCAATTATCATTATAACTTCTGACAATGTTAATGTCAGCAGTGTAAGCACAGCTGTGTGTGACTTACAATTAGCGAACGACCTTCGTATTAAAACCTTGAGAATTATGAACCAATTCCTGTCCATCTTCTTTTATACCTACTCTGAAACCTTGATGAAGGAAAGCTTGTATGTATGGCTTTGGAAGTGCTACTTAAAATACTCTCATAAGTCAGATGACAGGTGGGTATCATAACGATATCCGTGAAACCCCTACACATAAATTCCTATTATACTCGATATTATTGAGGCTAATTGGGGCACAGACCAAACAAACTTCATAACTACCTGAATTCAACACTTAAAGTTAAACAAGCTGTGTGAAGTGGCTGTGTACTCAAGTTCGGCAAAGCAAAAGTACACAATGGCAATTTTAGGCACATTAGAGCTTCCTTGCAAATATCAAAACAATCCCAGTATAAGAATGCCTACTTTCGCATCGTTAACAGTATTTATTCCATGTTCCATTCCAAATATAACTTTAATAAAGACTTTTGAGCGCATTTGCGTCATTCATTCAGGCTCATTTCATTTCATTGATATAAGCTTTTCTTTTTGAGTGTTATTGACAGTTTTGTCTGGCTACTTTCAATCTAGAATTGCTTCTCACATATTTAATTGATCCGGGCTTAAAGTACACTTCCTAGTGTATCTCGAGATCTATAAATATTTATCTTCGTAAATCTTTGTAAATTGGGCACACATGACAAGGGAATTATTTTTCTACAGGGCGGAATAAGTAGGGAGAGGGTTCACATCTCATATCAATCTTATTACTGATTGACAACTTGTGCTTGCAACGTGGGAGTGGTGATGAGAGCCAAGTGGAGGGGGGACTGAGGGGAATAATATTGAAGGGAGAAAAGCAGCGTTGACAGCAGTTCCCATACAATTTCCAAATGGAGAAAGGCACGCGATTCTAACATTGTGTTTGTCGAGCTGAGGTTGCTAATGACCGATTCAGAAGTTGAGTTAGGTTTCCCCTGAGACTTGCACTACTTTTTGTCACACCACTGCACATCCTACCAACTGCAATTTGATTAAATATTTTGGTAAGACAAGGGGGTGGAAGAAGATACAATTTCACACTAGGCAGTGCAGCCTACACATCGTGTGCGTACGTGTGTTTTTGTGTGTATGTATTGAAGCACTCTAATTATTTCTTTGAAGTCAAGCCCCTAGTTTAAAAGCGTGCCTAATTTGCAGGTGAAAGTCTTCATTACCTGTACGAGTATAATCAATTTTGTACAGATAATGAAGAGTAGGAGGTATCATTTTACTCAGTCAGATAAATTTCTCATACACGGATTAGTGAGTTCATCCGTTCAGTGTGTAGAAGGTAGAATGTGTATGCATCTGAAGAGGCTTTACATTTTGTTAACAAAATCGGTCTGAGGGTAAATGAGAATAAAGCACGAATCTGGGGACGGCAGGAGGAATGGAATGGTGGAATAATACGAACGAGAAGTGAGTCGAAGAGCTAATCAAATGTGTCTGAAACAGATGTTGAAACACACAATCATTGACTTGCAATTTTCTCGCCGTCCCTACAGACAATCCTCGAGTAATGAAGGGAAAGAAAGAAAGAATATATTGACAAATAAATACGAGTCTTTCATTCCTCAATGCAAAGAAGTATATATAGGCGACTATGATGATTAAGGGGAGAGATGGAAATAACACACAACATCTATAGTTAGTACATTCATACACGGAAGAGACTTGAATGCAGCAGTGTCGAGTAGTCACTCCATTCAATCCCCATTAGTGTTTATTCCCCTTTTCATCTAGTTACTTTGTTTACCCTTTTTACTTCTTATCCATCCAACCAAATCGAACCAAATACACACTCACACACTACTCACAACGACATCAAACCCTTATTATTATATAAAGCAAAGTTCACTGTGAGAAGGGTGAAGAGAGAAGAGAGAAAGAGTTCTCTGCGGAGTTTGTCTCCTAATTTATAAAAGATTCACTCGGATTCGCAGTAGATTTCTTGCTTTCATCGTAATATATAAATTTATTAGATGAGCTGTTGTTGCCTAACCGAACGGCTCACGAAGAAAGCAGCCTTGTTGAGTGAAATGCAAATCATGAAATAAAATCCGTCTTGTTTCACAGATTATTCAGATAATCCAATCAAACTCCGGGTTTATTTACAATCCACTCAGGGTACGTGTGTTTGAGGCTCGAGAATAATCCGCCTACTCAAACCAACGTAAAATAGAGACGAGGAAAGTCAACACAAACAAGTATATGGGAAGTAAAAGAATTGGAGTAGATTTTATTTCCCTCGGACAAATTGAACCTATTCATTTTTACTGTCACTGCATGGCATTTACAGTTTCTTTATTCTTTATTTCAGACCATCTATTCCAATCCGTTGAGCCTTTACTGACCATTTAGTAAAGTTTGGTCAAGCCACATCAGCTTCAGCTGCTGTTGTTCCCCCATCAAATTACGTGACCCTTTCCTTCCTTTCCATGTGTCCGTCCTCGTTCTTCTTATGACTATCTGACACTGTCAAACACTTTTCACTTAACGAGAAGCCTCTGTGTCAGCGTGTGTGTGTTCAGTACACTCCCTACTGCTACTGCATTTTACCATTACACCACATCGATTCACCACACCGTTCGATCTTTTATTATGCACCCTGAGTGCATGCAACCCAAACTAAACCCAATAAGTTTTTACCATAAGACTCCCGACCTTATTCCAGAGTCTCGTTTATTGCTGAACTTTGTTGCGACCGTTTATCCTAACTAACCCTTTTTCTCTGGTTTTTTCACCTTATGGTGCATAAACTAATGTTTCCTTCCTCACCCTTCGGCTTCTGATTTGTAATGGACTCGTGTGTCCTTTCCAGTTAATCAAGTGATTGAATTGTTCTGTTAATCCCGAGTAAATCGGAGTGAAAGGGTTGGTTCCCGAAGTCACGATCTGCCAACTGTGACTTTTCTTTCTTAATATTTCCCTGCCTGACGATCCACGATCGAGACATACACGCATGAATGTATGTTTGACTAACACAGAGAAGTTGTCTGGAGAAAGGAAACTACTCAAGCTTGAAGTACAGTAACATCAGCAGTGGCAGTTGTAGCAGTCTTCATTGACATGAAAGACATTTTTTTCACTTTATTTCTATTGCAAGTTTAAGTGGAAGTCACAATTCAGGATGAAATTGCATTGCTGTGCATCCAACTCAATCGAACCCATGACCAGACGCAACACAAGTTGTGTTGAGCTGAAGAGAGATTTCACTTTGGTATTAAAGTAAAGAGAGCAAACGGAGAATTAAGGAATTAAATGGAAAAATAAATAATGCATTAGAAGCAGTTAAGTACGTATGTAATACCATTACTGCTTAGATTTGTGTTAAAGCAGAAACCATTGTGTAGCCGTGTGCAGTTTCTCTGTTCTGGTGAATAGGATCATTGCTTAAGCCAGTCTGTCTAGAATTAGGAGAATTCTATCATCAACACAGCTCGCAGTTGAGTGTAGTAAGAGATACGAACGTAATAAGTACAGCCTTAGTGATGATGGTTGTTCCAGTTTCTTCCGGTCAGGGTGTGGTATTGTAGTAAGGCCAGATTCGCCAATTGGAGTACCATTCCATTAAGAAAAATTGGGTTTGTATTTGAGAGGATGGAGTCAGGAAGTCTTTTCTCTCAAATCCAATAACATACGCTTAAGGCATCTCAAGAGCCTCTGGAGGAATTGGGAAGATACAAGAAAAACTAATCGGGGCTCACTTCCTTCTTCCCACCGCCGACTAAGAAAGGAATTCCGATTAAAAGGCCCACGAAGAAAATAGAGAGAGGAGAATGCAAGACCAATGATGTCCTTCCTTTGAACCTCAGCAGCAGAGCTTTCGCAGGTCTCAACCACAACCAAAGTCAGCATCTGCAGAGGTTTCTTCGCCCGATTTCTCTTCCAATTCCGAAATATCTCGGCTGCTTTCCATGCTAACTTTCCTTTTCATGTGGAACATCATCATCATCAACTTCCTAGGGAGCGATTCCGCGCTTTCTCTTCTATAAAACCGTTATCAACTAAAACTAAATGCAGAAAATAGGAGAGCATTCTGTATCACTGAATACATCACAACGTGATGAACAACGTGTGTTTAATATTCTATCGTGCACCTTGCAAGTCATCCTGTAGCCTACAGCTCAGAAATGGCGTCTGAGGAATTCGAAGGCAACTACTTAAACACAATCATACTGCTGCTGCTGCTGGTGGCACAAAGAAGTTCAAATGTTTGTGGGTTTCCCAACAGGTCAAGTTACCTAAGACGTAAGATATTTTCCGACTTATAAAGGCAAAGTAAATATGGAGCATGACTGTGACCGTGAGAAGAAGATTGAAAAGCCTTGTTTAGTATGAAAATAGCATTCATGCAAATGAGTTTCACCAAAGACGTGGAACGTGGAAGGGTTTAGTCTGTCCGTGGCCTTTCTCCTTTGAAGGCAATTAGGCTGTTGGATCAAACAAATTCGAAGAATTTAATTCTTACTTGCCCAGCAAATAACTACGTTATGATTGTAATGTATTCGACGGACGCAGAAACTGAGATTCGCTTAATAATAAATGGTAATTTATTATTTATATTCAGTCCTATAATACCTTTCTATAATCTATTTAGTCCGTGAAGGTGAAGTTTATTTATTTCTCGTGCAATACCTCTGGGGAAAAAACTCCTTTTATAAGCTTCTTGTGACGTCTGATGTCGAAATTGAAAATACTCTTGAAGTATTAAAGGGACAATTAAATGTATTTGGATTTACTCGCGTAATTTAGAATTTAGAGCACTGCGTATCACTGGGAACTGTATACAACGCCTTCATACCACATGGAAATCATGTTTGTTTTGATTATTTACGGTTCTGTTACACATAACAGCTGCCTCGAGAAGAAGTATTTGCTTACGATCTCATTTGGTGAAAGTTGTTTTCTAAAGTTTACAAGTCACGAGTGTATTTCAGTGTTTACATCAAACAGTTTCTATTTACTCAAACCAACTATTACATCGATATATAGGTGAGGTATTGTTATTCCAAGTCAATTAACATACGGAAAAGTTCAACAGTAATTGAAATCGATAAGCAGAGCTGGAAAATATTTACACTAAGATGTCGCAAATGTTCGACAGTTCGACTTTCACAATTTGACAGACTAGAGGTTGACAAGAGGAGATGAGACTAGGAAGACCGGAGAGCAAGAGATTATCCATCTAAAAGATCAATATTGTGCTTGTGCTTAAACCAAAATTGGTAATCTAATACTCCCTTCAGGGTTTCAACTGAGTGATATATGTGTCTGCATAATATTATACTGGAGACGAGAGTGAAGCTAACAAACTCCGACATATCATAGGACACAGACTTTCATCATTCAAGCCAATAATATCTCTGTGCACAGTGTAAAACGTCTAAAGTCTAAAGTCGCTCTCCCTTCTTGTCTTCCACTTACTGCATTCTACTTCGTCTGATAATTATGTTTGAGAAATTAGATATTCCAGTTGGATTGAATTTTGTAGAGTAATTGGATTTTTCTAGGAAAGAGCTAGCAAGCTACTCTTTGCTCTCAACTTCCCTTTTAGTGTTTTATAGAGAGTATTGAGTAATGATGATGATGGAGAATGAAAGGTAGATAAGCTGACAGGGCAATCACAAGGGACTCTCCGAAAAGTGAACCGAACTTTTTAATATTTTTCTCACACCTCTTCTTCTCATATGAGTTTTTTCAAAGTTTCTCATTACATCTTAAAAATTCTATACCAGACCGCACACACGAGTGTATCCTACGATTACCAAGTAGAAATGAGATGAAAACAATAACGTCTCTCGTGTGAGGTGCACCACCAACCTGGTGTATTAATAGTTTGCGAAGGGCAAAGAGTAGAGAGCGAACTTAATTTATTCTTAGTGTGAGTGAATGGGAGAAAGTAAATTGGATGGGAAAAGCTCCACACAAAACTGATACCTAAAGTTGTTCCAAGCATAAAGTTTATTAAATTTGGCGTCTTGAAGGAGTCAAGTGGGTGAAAGTAACGTGTAACCTCCATAACCTTGGCTAATGTATGTACATATATGAATTGTTGCAGATCATATGTGAATTTAGAGAGAAAAGTAAATGAAAGGAGAGCACACACACACACACACACACACAAGGTTTCTGCTGCATAAATTAGGGACAGAAAAGAGTCTCGCAGAGTAAATGTAATGTGTCTAATGAGAAAAGTGACGGCAACGACGGAAAGTGAAAAAGGAGGAGAAAGGAAAGTGTAGGAAAAGAACAGAAGTAAGAATAAGGGACCTTTTTGTTCGATGGAAGAAATGAATTCCCTCAGGGGCCGAGGGATAAGTGAAAGGGAACTCGCGAGTTTATTGAAGAATTTTTCTCACTAAGGTTCGAAACGTCAACTTGGCCATTAGTGTGGCAAGGCATTCTTCTTCTGGCGGTGCTCATGGCTTTTTCTGTAAGTAGGTGTCTTGCTCTGTAATGGACTCGAGGGACGCTTACTTATCGAATGCAATCTGTAGTCAAATTTCTGAGCTAAGCGAAAGTGAAAGGAAGAAAGGAAAATGCATTTTGCCAAGACCAAGAGGATTTTTATGAAGTGGTAGTGGATGTAGTTCAGTAATAAGGAGGAGAGGCAGAAGAAGAAGAAGTGAAGTCCGAAGTAAGTTACTTTGGGAGAGTAGGTTGCGTATATGTGTTGTGTCGTGTGTGTAAGGAAAGAATGTCAACCTTCGACAAGCTCACTGGTTTGGGAATGGAGTGTGGAGAGTGTGTAAGTGTGTTTTGTCGTTAGAATGTAACTTGGCTTTATCCTATCAGTGGGAAATAGCTTTTTTGTCTGGAACGTAAGGAAAATAGAGTGAAAGAATGTTATTAAGGTCATAAGAGTGTTTGGAAGAGAACACCACCAAGACGAGTTAGTGGCATATAGTGGGAACTGGCTTATTTTCTTCCCCAAGTGTAAAGTGCACTATTGATTAACAAGATCGGGATGTTTCAGACTTACTGGGTGATGAAGCTATAACCTTTGACACTGTTCTCCACAAGAATAAATGTATGTATGTGTTACCACACTTTCTTTTCAAGGAAAGTTCTCCCTTGTGATCTTAAAGGAAGGTTATACAAGAGAAAAAATATTATACATAAGAAATGGCCCTGACACTACAACCTACAACTGACACTAGACGCGGGGACGGAAAGAGCAGAAGAACGAATAAGCTGGGGTGCCAGTAGACCAAATTTCTTCCTCGGAGTTCTGTGCCAAATCTATTTAGTCTTAAAACATGGGAAAGTAGAAGATCGACTTTCACTTTCTCAATCTTCACTTAGGTTTTCTGTAGGAACTTCAGTAATGCCTATAGATGTCTTAGAGCGAGAAAGCAGTCATATTAACTATTTGGCTGTCTCTAGCAAAACTGACATCGCACTTTGCAAGCTCAGTTTAATTTTCAATGGAAAAATCTCCTTTTGTGTCTTTGCTCTTTATTAGATTTCCTCGAAATACGATTTAATGCAATAAGACTGTAATGTGGAAAATCTAATATATGAGTTCTACAGAATGGCCCACACATCCTTAGCTCTTATTACGTGACTGTATTTACTGCTACTACTGCTAAACACACTCAATTCACATTACAGTGGGATAACTTGTTGTGTGAGAATGTGACACAGCAAGAAGTTTAAGCGTATTAACCCGAAGAAAGACGTACACAATAATGAATTCTGTAAAGTGAAAGAATACCTACGATTGGTTAAGCAACTTGAAACAGAATTTGAGAATTTGGCCGATTCAAACAACTGAACCGATACATCATTCACTTAATACCATCGTACTTGTCTATTGAAGTTGGTCTTAAATCGTCTCAAAGCAGAAAGCATCGGGAGGGTGTGTTTTCCACTCACACTAGATTAAAGAGCCCTCAATCTCCATCACACGTCTGTAGGTGGATGGTGGATCATATACCTACTTCCCTGAGGAATGAATAGAACCTAATGCAAAAAGTGCGTATCTCAATTTCACTTAAGCATTCTCATGATCCTTAAGAAGAGCAAGGAAGCATAATCCCTCTCTTTCTCTATCTTCCGGATCTGTCTTCCCAAGTCATACAACTACACAGAGAGTATTCGCTATCTTTTTGAGGTTTCTGATTCAAGTGCTACACTGTGTGCTACTGTAAGTCGTGAACCTTTCTTCGTCCTACTCGAGATAAGAAACAAAATCTACTAAGCTCCTTTTGAAACATAGACTGAAGAAACTCAGTCAACTTTTCTGATACTCCTTAAGAAATTTCTTTTCATGGTTTAGCTAGTTCGGTTCTATATTATAACCATTATAACTATATGCAGTTTCCACTTCATGTTCCTGAAAGAGATGGTACAAGATAGGGTGGCATATTACTCAAGATATGCCGGCACTTTGCAAGACACAAAAAGACTGCATTATCAGCTATGCAAGGAAGTAGGGTATATGAATTTTGTGTGTAACACTTTAATTCTATTAGAAGAAAGAGCCAAGTAAGTCAGGAGTACAAGGCGGAGTGTGATAACCATTGTGCACATAGGCTAGGCTCACTTTTATTCTTTCGTATTTTTCCCCAACAGGAAACAAAGGATAGACAGACTGTGAGATATTCACACGATCGAAGGACCACCACTTATTCTTCAAAGATACGCCAGCCCTATTCGCAGAAAAGTTTCAGTGTCTTTTGCACAAGCAATAAATTTTTTGGACAGTGCTTATCTTAACAGACAATATGTTAAAAAGCCTTCTACCCATGTCTCTTCTTGGGGAAAGTGTTACTCACACAGTCTATCTAACTTTTGAGTGCCTACAGAAGAAATAGAAGAAGTTCCCCAAGTGCCTAGGCCTCTACGAATGATGATGCAGAGAGAAGACTCTGTGTGAATCGATTCGTGCAAAAAATCTTTCCTTTCCATCTCGCTTTCCTCGAACATCATGTGTGGGCTTTTATATATGTGGATGTAACTGATACAAAATGTATTTTTTCAACCTTTCACTCAGACTTTCCCTTTTTTGCCCGGTTAGGGAAGGAAGAGTGAAGCTCTTGAACCCACGGGAGACAGAGGCTACATATACAGTGGGTCTATTGGACTTCACTCTCCTTCCACTAGGACAGTGTATACACACGGAGTAAGTGAGAGATCGGAATTCAAACGTTATCTACGATACATCCATTTACTGTACATAACTCCATTCCTAATCCAAATAGCAACTGGCGGTGGTGTTACATTCGTAGGAGAAATGGTAAAGGAAAAGAAGAGGAGACCATTTCCTTCCCATTACTGTTCTGTCAACCAAAGAACTAATCTATCTCAATGAAACCCCTAAGTTGTAAGCTGAGTGAAATGCCATACATAATGCATCAACTAACTCTTTCACTCTCGCTCTCTCTGTGTCTGCTGCTTTCTCTTCTGCCAAAAGTATTGACCCAGTTGTACAATAAAAGAGTCAAAGTTCCTCGCTCTGCATGAGGTTAATTTTTATGCTAAAAAGGAAATCTGCACGAAACTTGGGAAGAAAGGATCCAAGAAGAGTTTTCTTTTACACAATTTAATACAGAGACGAGTATAATACAAACCTACCCAGCCTAATTTGGATTTTCACGAGAGACATCCTTCAGAGGAGTCTGCGGAAGGAGCGAAAAACAATGAAATAATGGTGTGTTTTGTACACAATGTTGGATGTCTTGGATTTAGACGACACTCCAACCACCGCAAGTGCCTTTACGAAGCCTCACCCGAAAGTTCCTTTTTTATCCTTACCTCTTCGCAGCGAATATTAAAGCACTGAAAAAATTCGAGTCAAGATGAACAAGCTTAAGAAAAGAACAAGACAGTTGAAGATCTGTGAAAACCGTATTAGAGATCCTCTCGTTGTGTTCAAAGCAAGAGCACGGAGGAAATCCGGAACAAAACTCTTAAATTGTTTGCTCGTAAACCAGGCTGAATAAAGAAGAAACAAAAAATTTAAAATTTTATGAATAGTAAATCCTACTACCTCTGAGGAAGCGAAACTTTCTTCTCCTGTATTCTAATGCAATTTGCATCTCATTTGAATTCTCTTCTTCCACGTCTCTTTTATTTACGAGATGGACTCGCACCACCTAACCTTCTTAAGGAAGGGGAGAGGGGCTGAAGCTTCGTCGGCTGTTTATGTGAAGCAGTTTTTTCTCTCAGACACTCCAGACGAGTGTGGCAAAAGCTCAAATGGTATGTATTTCCCATCGTCAAAGCCATCCTCTGCTTCTTCTTCCGTGATTACCGAATATCTGGTTGAGAGTTCTCTCAAAGCTTAGCATAATTTGACGATAGACAGGTTAACAGATTCTTTCCTCAGGCTAGTCATTATATGCGTAACCTTGTTTTTTGTCATATGTAGAGTGGGTGCTAGAGAGGCTGATGTAAGTAGAGCGGATCTAGTGCCATTTTTTAAAGAGATTCAAGGAGAATTTTTTATAAAATCTTGCGTACTTTGTAAGAGAACATACTTGAACTTCTCACTTTTTTACAGTTATTACGTTTGTTCTCACCGCCGGAGAAAGTATACTCCAAACACTGCTTCAAGTATGTGAAAAGCTTGTGTAGTTTTCATATTTTGTAATACTCAGCTTTGTTTTGAAATTTTTTCAACATACTTCATATCATATTATCATGGCGCAATTTAGCTCCATCCACTTTATGTATTGCAAGCAGAAAAATTAAGTTACAAGTAGATAGGCTAGCTCTGAATTTAAATGGTTTTCACTATAGTCAAATATATTATATTGAAATTACACAGACCAAGCTTGAAATTTGGAATTAATGACGTGAGAGTATGAAAGGAGAGGAGGTTTCAAAGAAAGTAATTTGGAAGAGGAACAAGTGAGAAGTAAATGAGAGTGGATGTGTTATATCATTCGTAAATGAAATGCTGTTCTGTGTGTTTACACATTGTGGGTGTGTGTGTCACATTCCACATTCTCTGTAACTCGTATAAATATGAAATATTGTTAATTTCACAGACCAAGTTTTGTGAGGATGGTTGTATAATGATTTCCTAATGGCTTGTTATTACTGTGCACAAAATTGTGAAATATTTCATTGGACCGTTCAACTTATGGGGGACTTTGTCCTTAGTTAGGCTTACGAATGGGTGGTGGGAGATACTTCCACGTTGAGACACACACACTCCTGTTTGTATATATTTCCACTGTGGGTGGAGAGGAGACAATGTGATGTCGTCATTTTGTAAACTCTCTAAACTCTCAACTTCTCCCCGGGGCTTCTTTCTACTTTCACTACCTTTAGTACCTTTCTCGAAAACCTTCAAACAATATGCTTAACTATGTGCGATGCAGATTCGAATTTTCGTAATGATGATGATGATGATAATGCTCCAACAGCTTCTACGAATCTACTATTACGCCACACAATAAGGTGAGTAAGGTTTAATGGATGTGTGTATTACTGTAAATATACATAAATATATATATATATATAGATATGGTCTGAATACACAGAAATAAGGTTGTTGTTCTCATCTTCTCATAACCGTTCTTGTAGGTATGAATGTGTGCATGTAACCAGAAGGTACATACGTATATGTAAATATACATAGAAATGATTGCGCTATGTATTATGTCCCTAAATATTTACGTATGTCTCTGCGTGCAAATTTAATATATTTTCTCGTTCTCACATGGGCCATTACAGACCTGCACTCAAATCAAATAATAAATGTTAATGCTACTGCATTGCACTTTTAGAATTTCAGATGCAGTTGGCACCAGAACAGGTCGTTCCAAAGCAGCAGAGCTCCGTGTCCTGAGGAGAGAAAGCTCTTTCTCTTTCTGTGTGTGGAAATTTCGGTACAAGTCAATATTATTAATTTGAAACAAGGAGACTTGGGACTCGGAGCTTTTGTCTTATAGTGGATGCGAGTTCATTCTTCCACATATTGAAACACATGTTCCTCATCTAAAATGAACATGAAGATAATTAATTTTGAAATTAATAGCTTCACTTATGCTACAAGATTTACATGAGAATACGTGCTGTTCATCTCGTTCTCTGAGATTTAGTGGGAGAGTAAATACCTAGGATTTCAGTAAGTCGCGAAGTAAACGTGATTCGTATTACATGCAGGCTTATCTAGAAATCTAGTTTAGAGAAAGCACGTACCTAAGGCGAATTGCCTACGCATTCCGTGAAATCAAGGATTATTGCTTTCGGTGTAGACAAAGTGGCTCATGAATTCTTCAGCATTCTTAGAATCTACAGTTTGTAACGAATGACTAAATGAGTCTGGGGAAAGTAAATAAAAACCTGCAGTGAATGTTTTCAATCGACTTTCTTCCAAAAGAACACAAATGGAGCCGATTTGAGAAAGAGAAGTGAGATAGGGTTTTATGTAGAAAAGAGTAATAACTCAAGCGAAGGTAATTCTCGGTTTAATAAAGTTTCTCTGCTGACGGTAATTACATTCTAGTCTGATTTGAGACAATTAGTAAAAATACTAAGGGACTGGGAGGGGAAATGAAAGAAGAAATTAATGGTTTCACGACTGAGTTGGATGGGATCGAGAGATGTTTGTCTGGTGAAACAGGCATTTTTCATTCCGTCTCGGTGTACTACTCAAGTTACTTGTTCTTTCACTCCTCGTCTCTCTGATGCCTTTCATTATTTCTTTCCCCCTTAACAGGTCGACTAATCCCATGTCGTTCATCATTAGGTGCCTCCAAAACCACCCGCAGTTCCACCATCAACCCAGTCACCAACTGAACCTGGTCAATATAACACACACACACACACCACACTACTGCTAAACCTTTCGAATGAATGATGATAATGATACCTCTGTTCCAACTACTAATAGGAGTTCATTTCACATGTCCACATAAAAGCAAACGTATCTCTGTCTCTCCGCGTGTCTTTATATTTCATGAACTGTGTCCCCCTAAGCATCTACTTGATAGGAAAGATTTACTGCTCACACACACAACAAGTCTTTACTTCAAACTCAGCTGCGTACAGCAGTAAGGGATAGTTGGTCTCTCCTCAGTCTCCCCGATCAAACGATTCGCAATAAAACACAAGAGAAATGATCTTTGAAAGTGACACACCGAAATCCGATTTGTTTCTTTGTAGGATGAAATGTGAGTTCAAAACTGGGAGACATCCATTTGTTATTTGTTGGTTGCGTGGAGAAAGCTACTAATCATAATGGCGGGTATCTTCTCTGTGTGAGGGTTGCCGTCAGCAGATTTAAAGAAGGATATTATGTGTCTTCTGTGTGTCCCGACGAAGGCAGTTCACAGTTGTTTAAGTTGTACTGCTGCTTTGTATTGTGAGACGTAACTAAGAGTAAACAGAGACATAATGAAGAGAGGGTATCGAGTTTCACATCGACTGTCAAAGATCCGGACCTAAGGGTGAAAGTAGCAGGACAAGGGGATTTGATTCGACTCGTTTGTTCATTTATTTTCACGGGCTTGTCTCAAGTTTAAAGATAGAATCAGAGGAGAGAAACCTTTCCAACTATTGGACTGTTGTTGGTGGACTAGCCTTCACGTAATGTAAGAAATGACACGAAGGACGACGAAGAACCTCGTTATGTTATATAAGCCAAGTTACCAGTCTAGATACAATAATAGATAAGTGACTTCTACTTCCTCCACTATCCAGTCATATCTTCACAATGTTCCTACAAGAGTTTCAGTGTGTACTACACCATCGAAAACCGAATCTCTTTGCAATGATGATGATATAGCCCTTTTTTCTTGCAATACTCGTCTTCACATTTCATTGGCTCTTCGGCTGTTCGTTTCAATTGTAAGAAGGCTGAGAAGCAAGAGAGTTTCCAGCTCACGGAATATCTACCCCAAAAACGAGGGACGATGGGAGCTCTTAACAGGATTCTTTTGAATGGACTGTTGCCTCGCTCGTTCTCGTGTTCTACGAATATTACAAAAGGCTTCTCATGGAAAAGCCTCAAAGATTCTTTCATTTAAGGCGAAACAAACGGAGAAAGTCTTGTGTTTTGTTTTCTGTCTTCAGAAGGAGAAGCACATAGTACGTCATAACAGTTCGTGTAGAGTGATCTCTCCCTTCTTTTGCCATTGCCCCATGGCCCTGTGACTAGTCCACACAGAAAAGTATCGACTGCATTCTGCAGTAACATAACATAATGTGCTCTATACTCTCTCCACCCTTCGTTTAAACTTAATGCTGCTATCCTGTTACTACACGTCTTATAGTGTTCAACCCAGAAGCACGACTATAATTCATTTACTCCTTTCACCATGCACTTCCTGTGGTACAGACAAGTTTTATGGAAAAGTAGACCTCCATTCGACTGGACTTCAACTTTGTGCCAGGACCTCGGCTAAATCTTTTACTTTAATACCCCATTATTAAGGCAGGCAAGGGAATGGGAAAGCACCACAGTGGACTGTGATGGGTGTGTCTCATTCTGAGATGAAAGTGCATGTGTGGCACAATGCAACTGGGTGAAATTGATAATGTGCCTTTGTCCATTTTACAATGCCCTTTAGTCACTCACCCGTCATTCAAAGTCGTGGAAAAGCGGTGGAAACGAAAGTATGGGTTCTAAACATGAGAGATAGGGTTGGTATTTCAAGTGCTCCATGAAGAGTTAAGGGAGAGAGACCAAGACAATCGATTATCTGATCGGCAAGCTAAACCTCCTTCTCTTTCAAAGTCTAACTGCAACTTACCACGTAGGTACAGGTTCTTGGGTCCTGCCCTTATTCTTCTCTCGCCTCCAGCAAACAGACACTCTAAATTCAACTTCCACTCCATCCTCACCCGTGTATCATTCCACAGGATAACCTTCGTTCACTTCTATTGGTTCTTTCTTTTCTCCTTCTCCTTCCAAAAAGCACCGAGCTTTCTCCTGAAACACTTTCCTTCGGAAGGAGTCTCTTCTGCCTCAATTCCTCTGATAATTTTGCCCCTTAAGTCTTAAGATTACTCTTTAAACTACATCAAAAGCGATTCCAGATCTTCAGTACAACTGTTTCATACACATACAAGCAGCGTATAGATTTTGATACATTTTTTGTAGTCCATTCATTAGATCACTTGTAGCAGATGTTATCGCTCTTATCTAACTCCTCAATTTTTTGTTTGCCTCATGTGGCACTGACTGACTTTGTTTCAGGAAGGTCCAAAATACCCATTCAGGATACTTGAGAGGCTCCGGGCAATTTTACCACAACTGTTTTACCTCTTCATCTACCGAAACTTCTCCGCCTTATCCAAAAATAGAAGGAAAACGTCCGACCCAATTCCGAAGGTATCCACAACACACATACAAACAATAGAGTCTTCAAACTATTACTTGACCCGAAGAATGTATCATCAAATAGAAAGACAGAGAAAGTGGCCAAAATAGAGCTGAAGTAATCTATCCATCTCAAGGCTCTTAACCCCCTGTTGTTCACGAGAGCAACATTAAGTTAGGAGTTAGGATAAGGCGACTTCCCACCAGAGAAAGGATTGAGAGCAGACTTTCGTTAAAAACTGCGATTACCTTACTCTACACGGCCTTCTAGTCTTGTGGTTAAGAAAAGGTGTGTGGAATATGAAGAGGCTCATTTATCTTTTAGAGATTGACTCAAGCTCGCTTCTCTTTCATTCGTGGCGAACGTATGTGTACTTACAGGAGACAATGCAAGCCAACTTAAATGTAATTGGAAAACAGGGATACTTCACGAAATTGGATTATGATTTAATTGCAATTACGGTAATTTTGGATTTAAACCAGTTATAGCTCACAAGATTGTATCTAGTAGCTAGTCAATTCTCATTAAAACTATTGATTCGTTTACTAACGTCTAGTTTTCATGTCGGCAGTATAGGTGCATCTTTAAAAAAACGCGAGTGGTAAATAGCTTATATATATGTTTCATAGTTATGAACTAAGGTGGTATGTATGTGGGCGAATAGGGTTGGATGCAATTTTTCCACGACCTTTACTAATGTGCAGTTTTAAAGAGTTTAATTATTGTCTGCTACTGCACTCCACCTTTTTTTGAAAAAGGAATTGAACGGCTCTGAGAAAGTGTGAGAAGCATTTGACGAAGAGAGCCATAATTCTATAGGTTCGACAGCAAATGGGTCTAACAGCTCACATCGATAGCGAGCCATTAACTAATTTAATGATTTTTGAGGTCACTGACAAGGACCATAGAGGGAAAATAAATCGAGTAGTGTGGAAAGACGCTGAGCTTGTGAACTTTGGGCTGAGTGGGCTCAAAGTAAAGAAATAAATTACGAATGCCGCATTTAATCGACAGCAAAAATGTTTAACACGTGAAGACGACACTGCGAGGCCAATTCAGGAATTCTCCAGCAAGGTTCATAGTAAATCACGTACACACCTAAATTACTGTCGGTGAGGCGAAATTGCTATAAAAATGTCAAGCGAGATCTCATTGATTTTTGTGCTTACTGGTCTATTAATCTTCCATGGGAAGGAATTATATATTCTGTTCCTTTAATGAAAAT
>JAQGAD010001797.1:0-16972 GCA_034696625.1 Isotomurus palustris | reverse complement strand
ATGTCCTCATGCATTGTCTTTAAGCAATTTTGCATTGGTTTCAGAGGCAATTTAATTTCTGGTTGTATTAAGGAATTGAAGGAATTCAAATAGAAGAAGCAAGTGAGTGACATGATTCTGAGTACATAATTTTCACGAAGGATTTTCCATTGCTATTATGCTATTGAAATAATACAACTTTCGCATATGAACAATATTCCCCCGTAGTGCATAAAATTAGTTATCTGGGCATCAGACGCGTGTGGCATGTTACACAGTAAATAGCTGTGTCTAAATCGGCTTAAGTCAATTGTTACTGCAAGGGAAAGGGTTGCAGTTGCAGCAGGTTCAGTTCTTTTGATCCTCATTTGTGTTAAAAGCTCCCATCGGACAACAGAGACCTTTTGTCTTTCAGTGTGCTGTTGCCTTTTTATGCAGAAGGCCTGTCAGATTGACTTAATCTAGCTCGACTCAACGATTAGTTTGCGTAATAAACTTGGGTAAATAAAACATTTTTATGAGGGAGAGTAATTATATAATGTATAGTTTATACTGAGGCTAATTCACTTAAATGGATTGCTTACGTCGCTGCTAAGAATTGTAGCAAGCTGTTACGCATTATAATCGCATCAGCAGGTGCAGCTAGCAAATAACAAATCAAGCTATTAAGATAACGTAATAGCAGTAGTATTGATTAGTAGCGATTAAGTTTTAAAATAGTAAGGAGTAAGGGCAAGAAATATAAAAAGAACTCGTATTATGTGAAACCCATCAGCTCAGTATATTTTTGAAATGGCTGAAATCCTAAAAACTAAAGTCTTTTTTCTCCTTGTGATGCCATTCAAATAGAGCTGAGACAGAGAAATGTATTACGATTATAATGGGAAGAGAAAGAGAAGCGAGTACGAGTGTATGAGTTGCTAAAAGAGATTGTTCTAATACGGACATCCGTAAGTCTTTTTCTGTGAGAGACCCATAATAACGAAGAGAGATATGAAATTTATACCCGCAGTTAAAAGAAATTTAATGGCAATTTGCGCTGAAATCGTGAAGAAAGTAGTACGAGGGTGACATAAGGGCCTGGGCACGTAGCCAGTAAAATGTGTATGAAGAATGATGAATCCAGGTTTCAGTGGAGACATGGTAATCCAAGCCATTTCGTCACGGACCCCATAATGCCAATTCCGCGGAGAGAAAGTGGAGATAGTCCTTCTGTCGAGTTGCAACGACCGCTGGAAGATCCAGGCAACTTCTGGACCATTTGACATCTCTTCAGCTTTCTCAAATCCCCTCCAGGATTTACTCTTGTCTTTCCACATCCTGACTTCTATATTTATATATTAAACCTTACTAACTAACTAAGTCCTCCTGTACTTCTTCTCCTACATCGGCAATTCCACTATCCTCTGTTAATTCGAAGAGGGAGATGATATTGCCCCATCATTGGACTATCAACCTCCCATGCCTTTTCCTCAAGAAGAACAACTTCCCCGTGATGACGGTTCCTTCCTTCCTTCCTTCCTCCATAGGTAGTACTCGCTCATTCATATTTCTCCGTGGAAAAGTCTCCTTCCTTCCTCCTCTATTTCCACAGAGGTATTTTTTACTTTTACTTCAGTACATGTTTGACTTTTGGGCACTTTCCTACTTTCCACGACTTGTTTGGAGAAGTTCACGACTTCAACATTGTGACGTGATTCATGAGTTCCCATTCCATTCTCTCGCTTGTGATGATAATATGATGCCTTCGTCTCTACTCTTTCCCTTTTCTCTTTAAATTTGTTATGCCCTGTGAAAAAAGAAGGGAGAACGGATGCATTTTGTGTGCAGGAAGAAGTGGTTGGATGGAAATCGCGTGGACTCATTCCATCATCTTGTAGGAGAAAGCTTGAGGCTGTTGGTGCGATGCCACAACAAAAATTGTTGTAAAATAGATAACGAAAAATATTATAGTCTGTTGTATAGAAAGAAAGGAATAAATTACTTCCTCTTCCATCATGGCATCATCATCATCTTCGGACTCAAGTTATCATCTGTACAATCCTCTGGCTGTATGGTGGCATAAAAGACAATGGGTGAAGGGCATATGGAAAACCATTCGAGTCTTCTTCTGACCAAATCTCTCTGTGATGATATTTTACAATGATTTCACAATAGTAATGGTTAAGTGTGCTCCCTTCCCTATCTTTATCTGAGGATTCATCGAGCTGCATAAATTTCTGACCGTTGTCGTTGCTGTTTGGGGACAAGGAATGAGTCCAACTGAAACTGTGCTTTACTTTCTAGAACTCTAGAAACTAGAAGTCTATGGTATATTGTGATTGCACGTCCGTGATCCGAATCCACATCAGCACAAAATCAGCCCATCATCAGGTCTCTCTGGCTAACAGATGTCAAATGTCGGCTGCGTAGTATGCCATAATTTTAAAATATTGTTCTCCGAGATTCCACTGATTGTGGGAATCTTTTTCGTTATGAGCTAAGATGTCCCAGGTCGATTGTTTGCATGAATCTACAGAACGGATTTGGTGCCAGCAAATAATATTTTGGAATTGCCTTTCATCTCAAACTTCTGTGGTGATAGTGGTGAACATCATTTGTATCTGCCTTTCTACTACTGCGTCAGAGTAAATGTGAGGATGTCAAGAACTCATGATACATATGAAGTCAGAATATTTTCGGGAGTGCTTTCAACCAACTGCCGAGTACTGCTGCTTCTATTGTAGTTCTAACATAAGTCACAAGGATACAAAGCGGAATAGTATTATTCAAATAATTTCATATACAACACAGCGTCGTTTGCAAACAGTTGAAATCAACGACTACTAAGCTTAATGGGACAATGGCTGAGAAAATAGGAATATATATATTGTTAGATAGGATTGTTCATTGTCATACGAAGCAAGCGAAGTGGAGTTTGTGAAGAAGCGAAATATTCGGAATGCAATAAAGATGCAAAGAGTATAGAATCTGTAATGATAATGATATTAAGAAAGAATGACTGTGTGTGTGGTCAACCAAAGTGTGTATAATAATTTAAGGAGATCGTGTGGATCACCGGCGAAGATTCAGCAAAAATCCTGCTGCGAAAGTTTCCATCTACCACTGAGGATACTGACAGATAACACATGATAGTCCCTTCGTACAGGTGTTAGACATCTCAATCTCACCTTGGAATCTTTAATTCATTGTCTTCCCTTCTCTCAGCTGCATGCATCGCACTCTAGCCTCTCACACCGTCAATCTCAGATCAACACGAAACATTGTCTCCTTTCTAAATTCGAAACTTCTGCAACTCTTCTCCTCGTTCTACATTTACTCATTCCATTGCTTAACGTCTTATAACAAAAGGTTTTCTTCTACTGAAACCTTAATCAAGAGATGGGATCAAAAAATCTCTTCTACAACTACTACACGAGGATTATTTGTCTGTGAGAGATTCTTTGCTTGAAGAGAACATAATAAGCGGATCGTAAAAGATTCCTTCCATGCAATGTGGTCCTTATCAAATAGGTAGATGAACGGCTAATGCTCAATGTATTAGATTTTATCTCATTTGCAAGTAGGTAATCGTTGAGTCTGTGTGAGTTCTTTCTGATTCTTGAAATCGAATCACTAACGAGACAACAACTCAGCCCGTAAGCCGTCCGCCTCTTCATTCTAATTAACACTATTGTGTCTATCAAATCTTATCGCATCACCACTTCTACCGAAGACTTCTCCGCCCTTCACTCTACTCAGCGTTTTCAAATCCTCTCTCTGTTCCTTCTTCATCACTGCACGCCTTTACCAAACGGTTATGATGACGATTATCATTTATTTCATCCGGATAAGTCCACGTCATGTGAATCAAGTTTATCTGTCTATATAAAGATGAAGAGAAAGAAACCGTGCCAGGTTAAATTAGCAGAGGTCAAATACTCCTTACATCCAAATCAAATGTGCCACACTCTTAATATTTTTTTAAAGGAAAATGTCGCACTGAAGACTAGCACAACATGATCATGTAGTATCAGTTTAGTACACAATCACTCAATCTGCTCATTTAACAATATCGCAAATCGGCTTCAGCAAGAAATTAGTTTTCCACTTGACTTCTTGGTGAAATGGAGTTTTGTGCGATATTCGTGGAAAATTCAGCGAATTAAGCTTGGATGAATGCATTGATTTAATTTGAAGCGTGACTAATAGATTCACCAATTTCACAACAAAATTGACTTTAGGGACAAAAGGAATTCTTCAGCTTGTTGCAAATCCCACAAAATAGAAAAGTAAAGCCGGTTTTGTCTTCTGTGTATCCAATGTTAGCGTATGATGTGTACAATAGTTTCTCCATCCGTACCCTTACACAGCTTACAGGTTTAGTGAGAGAAAGAGGGCAAAGATATAGTCAGATTAGTTCTAATTCACTCAAAGGCTGAGCAGAGGTAACAAATGTAACGATGTGTCATGTCATGGGGAATTCTGAGTGACACGTTGCATCACAAATTACGAAGGGATTAGATGCGCCTGATTAGCTACTCAACTGAACAAGAAGAGGATTAATGTATCACATCCAAATTAATGAGTTTCCCCTCTGCTTTCTCCTCGATACTTAAGCACTCGATCGTGCTCTGTCGAATTGTTACGATATCCACCGCATACCATTGCTGTGAAGACAGAAAAGTTTAGAGGCAAGTAAAGAGCATGAATACATATTTTGACTGCAAACATTCCTCATGCACTACCGCTTTAAAATCAAATTTGTGTGATTTTTTACCAACTTACGCGTTAAAGGAACTTTTTCACAGGTAACTTACATGCAATGTATAATTAATAGATTAGTAATGTTCTTCACAAAATCTTCAATTTTGGTGAGTACCATTATCATTTTGAACTCACAATCCGTAAGTCAAACAGTAGACCTGACTATCATCGTTGACGAATATTGAATAAGCAGTATACAACAAGTTGCAATAATACCATAAACCGTAAACTGCAAGAAGTTATGAGGGACGATAAACTGGAAGGACTGAATGCCTCCTTGAGTGACAGTTTTATTTTGTCACTTCTGAGGTGATTCGCTGTGTCTGAGCCTCTGAGGATGTCACGATGAATGATCAAATGAGGTGGCAAAGGTTCGGGTGATACAGAGGAGTCTTTCAGTCTCATCTTCTTTATTGAGGGATGACTTTTCTCCTCTGTTTGGCTGTAAAGAAAATATCATTGTGTAACTATTTGGTTACAGAAAATACCGATGATAAGTGACAGGTTTACAAACGGACAAGAACTGGATTGAAAGGTATTGGGTTATTTTGTGTGATTGCTGATCAGACCACCTATACTCTATTGTGCTTTAAACTTCCCTTGATGACGGTGTCAAAAGGAAAGAACTTAAATAGGCTGTAACAATCTCTGGTTGTCGTTCGTGTTTTTGCTTCCCTATTAAAATAGTGTAAGATGGATGATATTAGGTAATAATGGCTTAGGATGAATCTCCTTTGGCTACTGACAATTACTTCTTTACGTTGGTGTGCCTAATGAAACAGTTCTAACCAAACATCAGATCCCAGCAGATGATTGATCACCGTGAAGGGTAGATTCATTTAAGAAACCTGAAGAATACCGAAATACTTCTGTATGTTCGAATATTTGGACCTGACAGCATGAATTTCAAGGTACGCATCAACTGAACTGAATCATTCACATTAGTTTGTATTTCTTCGCCCATCATTCGAACTTCTACCTCACAGTATTACACGCAGAGCAATTAATTTCTGCGTGCATTACACATTGCGTTATATTGGTTACGCTTTGTTTCTTTTGACTTTCTCACTCACACCGTCACACAGTCACACCCCCTTCTCTCATACCAAACTTGACTTATTTGTTAGTCCCCCATTTCATCTACTTACATGTGTTCAAACTGCAAGCAACAACCGAGGTTGAACTGCTGAAATGTGTATAAAACGGTTGAAATACACAAAACACACATTCGCATGTAGAGAGAATGGTAATCCGCTTTACCTTATTAGCTCAGATTAAGATCAAATGTCGTGACACAATTAAGAACTGAGTTTCGAACTTGCCGAGCCATCAGATCAGCTTTATTTTTACAACAGAACTCAGCTACCCTACTCTCGAGAGCAAAGTATTGACATAGTCACATCCTTATGTTAACCAAGTTAGGGAATCTTGACACTTCAGTCAACACTATCAAGTAACTTATTTTTATAACGTTTCAGCAAATCGGGAATATATGCTTGACAAATTCATATACAATATCACCACCAGGGCCCGACAAAAATCTGCAAATTGTTAGTATTATTATACTTCTCTCAATTTCACTTTCTGACCCCTAAGTTTAGACTTTTAATTAATCACATTAGAAGCTGGGCCCTTAGCAGAACCAATTACCAAGGCCTGGAATGAAAACCATAACCCTCAATTGACTTACGGCTCCTCTCCACCAATCTGCCTGAAAATGCAAGATATCAAAAATGACTCCCCTAAGATTTATCAAATAATCGTTCCTTGAAAACATTATTCATCAAGCTAAGCATTATTAGTAAGGAGTAAGATCGTATTAACTTTCACACTTTGATAATAATGATTATAATTCTGGAGTAATTTACGTAGTGTCAAACTAGTCAAAATTGAAGAAAAAAGTCATTGCTCATCCATTCACGTTCATTTATTTGGTAATAGCTATCATTAAACTGGGCAGGTTATAAATTTTACTGACTACCTTTCCATAATTTCCCCCAAACGTGAATGGTGAATGTGACATTGTAATATTTTTGCAAAGAGGATATTACATCATCATGGCTCATCAAATCATCATCAGTTAACACAGTCAGTAAATGCAAGCGCAGGAAAGAAGAAGAATGATTATACGGGGTACTCTGAAACGCTGGCATTACACAAAGTTATCATAAAAGATTCACTTGGAGTGTAGGTAGGGTATCATTTACATATCGTTGGATTCTCCTGCCTTTTCTAGAGTCAGAAATGTGTATTTTATAGACACAGTGAAGAAGGGTGAGAAAAAAGGACTCCACAAGTAAAGTTGAATGCGTGAAAGAATCATCTCTTCAATACGAAAGTGGACTCTACAAGTGTATACTCATAATTTTGAGTGAGAGGGCAGGAGGGGTGTAGCTGAAGTAATTTGTTTTATGGTGACAGTTAGGACATTTTAATGATAGTCAGGACATAATATTGCACGACGAAGGGTACAAACTCCGCTAATCCCAGAACTGCTGCAAATTAAGATCTTTCCATGTTCATATACCATGACATAATGCAACCCCAACCCTTAAATATTATCTTTCCTCCTCACATCTCCATGTAGCCTTAAGACACACACAGTATATGCATGATGCATCTGCTATTAAATCGGTATACACAGTAGTTTATTCCACAAGGGTAAGCGTATGTAATATGAATTCTGGTCGTTTTGAACACTTTTTCTCGCAATAAAGTGTTTTAGTAGGATTCTATCTCACCATTTCTACTATAATATGCCTTTTCCCAGTGTGATCATACATGTCAAGGAGAAAAAGTTGTGGATCGAGATAAACTCTAACCATTTTACACTCTCAATTTAAAGGATGAATGCAAACATTCACGTTCCAGTTACTCTCTATTTTGTTCTATGACCATAAGTAAATAAGAATACTTTTAGAGAAAAATTAAAGAAATAATTATAAAAATAAAAATTGACGATTAATGAAACATAACGGTCATTCCCAGAACCTTTTGCCTACCTGAAATACCTCCCAGAATATTCTTGATAATTCCAATAGAAAATAATAGTATTTCAGAATTCGCGAAATTCTTGTTATGATACAAAGTTGTATAATTTGATGTAATGAATAAATGTGGATTCATACCCAAATCCTCGAAATTTTTCTAAACTCATAAATAAAGGATTAATTCAGACTAATTGATAGTTTGTGTAACAAGCGTTTATTCGAGATTACTTAAAAGGTAAATTATATCCTTGTGGACTAAAGACTTTATAAAATAATGATCACTGAACACGCTAAGGTAAAATTAAAGTTGAACAAATTATCTGCTCTCTTTATTTGCATTAGAAAATACATCTGCCCATGATGCGTAATTTGCAGTTCCACAATATTTATCGACAAAAGGGATCAACTTCAAAAAAGTGTGTCTGTTTTTCGATTTACGTAGTCACCGGTCACGCTGCACTCTACTGACCACTTATTATTCAGTAGCTCAAGAAAAACAGAAGCGTTTATTCCACAGGAAGATATCTACATTTTCGTGTGTACCGAGAATCAAAAGGAAGAGTAGAGAAGTTGTAAAATGATAATAGTATACCGCATTATGCAATTATGCAAGAAGCTGGAAGTTGTAGGTAATTAGACAAGAAACGTGTTATTTCATCATAAGATGGTACCTCCGATTTATCTGTTCATTAAAATTTTAAAATATTAGTAATTAGTATTTTCACCTGCAACATATCTTCGAGTTGAGAGATGTCGGACACCAGACAGACGACCCGAGTTATAAAACTAGACAGGATAATTGTCGGCTAAAATGCAAACAAAGGCAGCGAAGAATTCGATAATGATAATGTGATAGGCAGACGAAATTCGGAAATAACGATTACTGTTTTTTGCGGAGAAGTTTATCCTGCAGTGGCAGAGTAATAGATGACCGTGCCAATTTTTGTGATGGATTTGGCAGGGCAGTTAGTCATTGTTCTATGTATTACAGACTTTTCTGGTTTGTTGTGCCGTGACACTTCTCATTCCCACACCTGAATGGCTATACATTAGGGAAAGACAGGTGAGGCAGACAAAGTGAGCGTGTGAAGCGAGGTGGTGGCTATCTGACTACGTGTGTGAGAATAGTTAAGCTCCCCGTGTGTCTAGCGAAATGGCTTTTAGCAAATGGGTTTCTCAGTTTAATGCCAATGCCACTTTCATTTCGAATGCCGTGCAACCACCTTAACTCCTAACTACTGTCTCCTTGCTACCTAAGATCATGATGTGGGTAGACACAACTGAATTTTACATGAGTCTCGATTCGATCAGAGGTGGTTTAATGTTCCACAAGCGTGTGTAAGAACTTTGCATTTCGAAGGAGCTTCGTACTACTACACCAAGCAGGGCCTTAAGGTTAAAACCATTACTTACATTGTTCCGAGTGTGTGGGTTGGACACAGTCATTAGTCCTGAATAGCTAAAAAGGTGACAGAAAGAAAAACCGAGGAATTTCAAGAAGATTAGGTTCGCACGATATCAATCATTGATGCTTTGCTAGTGGGAATTTGTTTAAGTGTAAGGGAGAAAGCAATGGAAGGAAATTATCTCGACTTATTCACACACAGTCGACCATTTCAGGTTCGAAAGGGAACCCGCATAATCAGATTCTAACCCACAAATTGACCGTGATGAATGATGAGAAGAAGCTCAATCTGACACAAACTGATCTTTACTTCGCTCTATCTTGTCTCGGGGTGTGATCCTGTGTGCTTTCCCTTTAAATCTAATAAGCTCACTACGCGTACACGAGTAAAAATTCTGTCTTGAGTGTTTCTACCTTTCTTTTGATTTTTATTTGCTTTCTTACTTTAAAATTCTCTCGAGAAGAAGTGCACACGTGTATGATCTGTCGAATATTCTGTGACGCGTAAGAAGTAAGTGGATTGATGGATGGGGGATGGAATATGTACATCTTGAGATGAGGTAGCAACCAAGAAAGAAAATATATAATTCAACACAGATTCTTTAATCACCTGTGTAGTTGCTATTAATTCTTGTCAAAATGTCTGCTAGAACACTCCACATACAGCTAAAGTGGAGATTGTGGCTTGAAAGATTGTAGTGTGTTTTTGTATCCACCGACAGTAGATGTAGAAAGCCAAAAATCAATCAATTTGGGTCTTGTAGGTTTTAGCAGATTATTTATAAATTAGTGAACGCTAGAGGAGATGTGTGTGGAATGAGGTTGTTATTTCAGTAAATATGGATTATGGAGTAATGAGATTGTAGGAACCAAAAATGTTAAAGGAAAGAAATGTATTCTATTATTAGAAATGACATGAGAATAATGGAGAATGATTTATTAAAATAGCTGTGACGGATGATAGTTGATCATTCGCACATCATATACGAAAGTTCTCTACGTGAATATACAGAATGAATGAGAGTTTCTAGATAAGTAATAAATTCTGGTGTTGTCCACGAAAACATTACTGGATAGTTTGATTGCAGTTAGGAAGGGTTCCGAGAATGAGCGAACATCATGATGTATTGCAATAGAAATCAGTTAGCCAAGAAGCCCAAGAAATCTACCAAACGTCTGCATCTCTCCCTGTAGACTTGAGAAAATAAAGAACTCAAATCGAGTGCTTTCTTCCCTTTAGTTCGAAACGAGAACAGCGCCGACAATATAAATCCCTGTAGCTTCATCTTCATCTGTTACGGTGCGTTTGAGGTGAAACATTTTATACATCAGTACTTGGAGCCTAGGGATTAGAAGGAGAGAGAAACTTTCAGTAACAATAAATTTGCCACTCTGTCTTGAGCTCATTGTCGAACTCCACATTTTCTTTTTCAAGTTACATTCAACCTCAGCAAGATTCTTGTATATTCTAGGCTGACTGTATATCCAATGAATTGAGGATAAAACTTGTAAGGATGTATTTTCTCTGACTCAGCTTTATTGGCTTCTCGGGTTTCTCCTGTTTCCGCTTTCATTACTGGTTTAAAGAGTCAATGTGGGAGCATAATTAGTTAATCAGAACTAATGGACTCGGAATCCGACTATATGCGAATTCGAAGAAAAATAGGTGTGCCACAGATTAGTGGGAATTGTTTAGAGGACATCCATTAAGGCCTTAGTTACCTTTTAATGAGCATCAGATTGTGAATCAGGACAAGTGGGGGGATTATGTATTTGTGTGTGTGTGTATGTAGCAAGTTGCTGTGGACTAGAAAGAAGCGATGAACAAAGCAAAAGAGCAATAACAATATTTCTTGTAAGTAGTACGGGTTGACTACTCAATTTCCAATGGATGGGGTGTTTTGTTCAGAACATTATCATGGAAATCATGGTCTCTCTTTCCTCAGTCTCCTAACATTGTTGTAAGGGATTACTCTTAAATTGGGTGAATTGAATGCTTTCTCCGCTGGCTGGGCTGTAAAATGCTTCTTCCCTCTGTGCTACACATATATAGGAGTGAGAAGCGTGCAGGGTGGTTTAAGATATGCTGTGTATGAGGTGAAGTGAAGTGTGTGTATGTGTGAGAAGTGTAGTAGTGGTGGTGGTGTTGGTAGCGATAGGAGCAATCCTGCCAACTTCACTGAGCCGTGTAATTGGATAGCTTGCAGAAAAGGGAGTTTGATCAAATCCGACATGCTAACGATAAAGAAACTAAATGAAGTTCACTCCAAGTTTACTAACAGAAAAGACCCTTCGTGTCAGTCGAGTCATCTTCTCTAACCCGAGTTGACTTTCTCCTTATTTCTCATTTCACAAATTCTATCCTTCCCCTTTTCCTTGTTTTCTTTTAACATGATCATCGATATATAGTCACTCCCTGAGCAACAACTTAAACTACTAGTTACTTCCTCGCTGCTAAATCTTTCCCTCACTTCCCAGTCTTCTGCACAATCTACACGTACATACATACAGAGACACGAGAGGATGCCCATCTTTCTCTCAACTACTCAGACCCAGTTAGTGTTTAGTGAGAGGTAGATATTAGAGGAATAGAAAGCTCTTCAGATTCAGCCTAAGATACTGATTGAAGGGAAAAGACACGGACTTACACCCAATTTCAAAAGTCCAACACTTTTATTGTCTGCCACTGCGTAAATTGGAAAATTCGAATTCTGACAAGTGTAATCCCTTCTCTCTCTCCACACCGAGTAGAATAAAACAAAACTTGGCTGCCTCTAATGCATTCCTTTGTCGATTTCACACCCAGGCTTGCTCCTAAATCTTCAAGCTTCCCTTTCACTATCGTTATATTGATCTCTTTGTCAGTTTGCTACTCGATTGATTTAATGTACTACGTATAATTCAATAGAAATCCTTTTCTAGCTTATTTTACTCAGCTGAGAGTTTGTAATGCGCCGAGAAAAAAGCGATAAATAACACGGCATTTTATTATCAACAGAAGGCTCACTACAAATATGACAATTTAATAAAGTTTCACACAAGTCTCATAAGAACTTAAACCGAGGAATAATTTAAGAAGTCTTGTGGAGGAAGGGAGGATCTGTTTTTTTCCGCAGCTCAATTTCTTTCATGAAAAAATAAGATAAGAGGAAATAAAGGAAGATGACTTTTCTTCAAATTGCGTACCACCACATGAAGCGAAGTAATTTTCATGTGTGAGCTGAGATGTTGTTGCAGTGTTCTTTTAGGCGTGTTAGTTTCATCTTCATTGTTCATCCAATAT
Organism: Isotomurus palustris; assembly: GCA_034696625.1. Taxonomy (NCBI): domain Eukaryota; kingdom Metazoa; phylum Arthropoda; class Collembola; order Entomobryomorpha; family Isotomidae; genus Isotomurus; species Isotomurus palustris. The sequence goes on along the minus strand of JAQGAD010001797.1, from coordinate 4,569 downwards.
TCATCAAATTGCGGGGTGGATCTCGTTGGGAGGAAGGAACGGATGTGATATAAACCCTAATGATATGCAGACAGACGTGGTCTATTCTCCTGGGTTTCACTTCTATGAAAATTAGCCTCAACAAATTTTATTCCCTTTCACTGCTTCTTCAAAAAGGACCATCATCATCATCAGGGAGCGACCTGCACTGCAATATCGGAGAGACTACACGTTCTACACTACACACACACTGTCACTGTGCTACACTAGCTTAATAATGTTCCCTAGTCTTTCTCTCTACTTTCTTTTCTCAAATGCACAATTTGAAATTCTAAAACCTTAGCCTCTACTTCTCCCGTTTGGAATAATGTCGAGCCCTGGAGAATCCTTTTCTCCATGTCACATTGGCCTTTGTCCTCCTGTTCACAAATCCTGTCTCCTCTCAATCCATTATACATTCCTTAGACGTACGTTAGTTTCCAGTTGAAGTGCGACTTTAATATCCAAGCGAACCTTATTTGTATTCACACACAAGTCGCCTCGCTCAAGCTGCTGCACTCTCCTCGGGTTCCAACTTTATTATTTAATCTCCATTCTCCACCCGTTTCTGTCAAGAAAAGATGGCTTGATGGGGATTTGGATCTTGTGGACTGTTTTCGAAAGCTTTCTCTGAGTTGTTGCTGCTTTTGATAATATGCCAACATAATGAATGTTGTGTTTCACTTGCAAATTATACGGGTTATGGCAGTGATACTCAAAGTTCATGGTTTGCTGTAAAGAGTGATATTTACTGTCATCATGTTTATTTCTTTAATGCTATATATCCTTGGTGTTGTAGTTGTAAAGTATATTATGTATTCAGGTGGTTTTACGAAAGCAAATTGCTTGAAGCATGAACCGACCTTTCTCCACGGTGAAAGCACGTGAACTACTAGTGAACTTAAAATTGTACTTATTATTCCCACCTGGAAATTTTTAGTCGCAAATCGTTTGTAAGCATTTTGGATTGTTGCATGACAGAAAAAAATGGACAGTAAAGATGAATGCACAAGATTGAGCCAATGTTAAAGATATTGCTATCAATGTAATTTCTAATTCGTTTAGAGGCAGATATTGCAAGGTGAATTGGTGTACTAATAATGCGATCACGTTCAGAAAGGGCCGGATTCCTAAATTTATCAAGAAGGTATGGAAGATTTTTTGTAGATGTAAAGATGTAAACGTGAACTCCCGAGAAGAATGTTACACAAGAATAAGTGACAGAATGCCACCTGCATTGCAGAGAAATTTGTCTTTGCACACTTTTTCCTCACGATCTCGGTAATTTGATGGCCCATATGACAATGTCCTCAATTTCGTGTGGTATAAAAGAAATTAATGATATCAAAATGACTTTTTGTGGTTTTCGAAAGATAATCAACGGTGGCTGAGAAGCTGCTGTGCGTTCACCATTGAATTATTTTATGAGGTTGTAAGGTAGTTTCTTATTACCTTCACATTATGAATGATGCAGCATTTTCTTCTCAGCAACGTGTGTGCAATCGTGTGAGGTAAAATAGTTAGCCTCTTCCTCCATAATCCTCACATTAAGAAAATCATTATTATGAACCCCAAATTAGACGTCGGAAGGGTTAAAGTTACATGTGCCGACAGATCAAAGTTTAATACATTTCCTGCCGCCTGCCATACGCCATCAACAGTAACAGTTTGAATTTTTTCCCGAATTTGGATGTGTCGACGTCGACTACTTTATCTAGGTTGAAGAAAACTTATTTGTTTTATTAGATGGAATCTACGACTATTTGGTTTAAACTTTGGAAGGAGAATCAGCAACGACATGCTCCATGTATTTCTTTGGACGAAACAATACCGTTAAGTGTTGCTGACTGGGGGCTTTTTTATCTTCTTACAATTTCAATCATGCTCAAAATGCTTTTTTTGTTTACTAGAAATATTCTATTAAACCAAAACTGACAACTGAACTAGAAATGTACCCTGTAATTCGCATTAAAATTAGAGTATCTAGCTTCAAGTAATATTTTTTATGCGCAACCTGTTATTTTATTGTGTATTGAAAATTTTGAGCATTAAGAAAGGAGTTCAAAAATTAAACAACAAATTAGAAAAAGACCACAACCACATGCCACAAAGTGAAAATTACTTGAGACAACAACTTCTATTAGACAAATGCCGCGTCTGACTTGCAGTGGGTAGGTATCTCCCGAGGAATAAGTAGTTGAAGAAGGGTTAGCGAGAATGTATTAAATGGGATTTTGAGAGTAACCTTTTGAATCTGAATATTAGAAGGCGGCTCTAAAAATTACATGGCAGTTAGAAGTCAACAACTATTATATCCTACGCCGACCTGTGATTTGAGATTCAATTACGATAAAATACTCAAGTGTGGTTTTCAAGAGTAATAAGTTATGACATCAGGTTCTTCAAAGGAAAAGGATCTCCGGTATTCTGAGTAACAAACACTCATCATCATCTTCTTCAAGCATTTCCCTAATCTGTCCGGAAGACCGAAGGCTTCTTCGTCCTCCACAATTATTTTCCTCACACTAACCGTCTCTCATACGCGCTTATTAGCTGGCAACTCTCAATGAATGTTTATGTGCATCTTAACAGAAAATCAATTTCGCTAATTTACTCCTTTTAATTCAGCGTGAATAGTCTCGTTGAACGGCAATTACAGACATTCTTCAGCCGCCAGGATTCCCACTATCAAGTTTATCATTATACGAATATCTTTTATTTCTTTGATGAAAATTATGAATTTGTATTGTTCGACGGATGATGATAGCCTGAAAAGTAGCTGTCTGCGAGCATTAGTTATTCGTTGCAAGTTGCAAACACAGGGTTTGTATTGTTGTTGCTGTGAGTTCACTTTCGACACCACACGTAGAAAATTACGAGTGGTTCATTGCTAGTAAAAATTAAAATTATGTAGAATATTACAATTAATGGACTAGTAATTGAAGGGTATGTGATAGCAGAATATAATCGGACGAGAATCCATTGTGATAAATTATGTGGGTTAACTCATCACACCCTTCGACTCCTTGTGATGAATATTAGAATAAAAAAGAAACGAAAATGAAATTACGAGCTCATACATGAGATTCGTATTCATAACTTGTACAAAATGTGAATGTGATTCTTATAGACGTAAAACGTTGCAACTGTTGCAGATCATTGTTCTCTGGTAATAGAGGAAAGGTGAAATGACTGTCAATCTTACTACGTGTATATGAAGGAGATACGTACAATTATTTTGGAGCTACTGTGCAATTTACGCTGAGACGGGATTTGAGAATTTTGATTACACTGAATTAATGTCAATTATTTCTTGTGGCTACACATCCATCAGGATACATATTTTTTGTATTTTATAATTTAAAGAAAAATATGAGCTTTCATATTGGATGGCAAATAATGACTTCATACCTGTTTTCACAGACACAGTGTAGTTGACAGAGAAGATGGAAAAGTGTAATTTACATTTGAATATTGGATGAACACTATACGAACCCGTTAAGAAGCTGATGAAAATGTTAATCTTCACAAAACTCATCTTAGCTCATTAAAAATAAAAATTACATCCGGTACCTCACACATGCATACTGCAAGATATTAATTTTTGAATAAAAGCTTTTAGCTCCTGAAACTATGAAAGGTTGAAGCCCATTATTATGCTGATTATTGCGACTTGTAGAATGAATCAATGGCAATTCAATCTTATAGATTTTCCCACGATTTCAGTAGCATACAATATTGATTAAGATTTGAATTTTCATTTCAATAATGGGAATGGGAAGCTACCGAATTACTTTACGCGATAAAATGAAATAATTGAGAAACTGGTTAAGCCAAGCCGAAGCTAATTGTATTATGAATTTTTGTATTCAAGAATTAGAGTGAGAGATTTTGTGAGTTCTATTCTTCTTGAATTTAGTGTGTAGCGTAGTAGTTGGATAAATGAATATCAAATTGGAAGTAAGAAAATGATTGATCAAGAAGTGACTGACTGCTTTATGTATTAACCTAAAATGTAAGATTGAAATAGGATGTTGATGGGATTGGCAGCTCACGACAACTCATTAAGTGTTTGATTGTTATGATTATTGCTTGAAGTGATGGGCTGTATATGAATGATGGATTAACTTTCTTCTCCCCAACGAGCCAATAATAATATAACATTGAGAGTAGGTAGATTACCTTCACTTACTAGTCATTCAATTAATGTGAGGTGGAAGAGAGTGCTAGTTCCATTGAAAGGGTGCATTGTATTGAGATAATGATGAGCCTAAATCCCTTGGTGCTACTGTAACCAACCGTGTTTACTGATAACACTGCGATCAAATTATTAAGAGTGAAATGTATTCAGGAGCCTAAAATTCAGAACCGGTAGTCAAAGTCCATTACATAATGGATTTAAACGAAGTCTCTAAAAGATGTTGATTCTCATTAGTATCTTCCATTAGTAGTCTCTTTCTGTCTGAACGATCATCATTTATGATCGCCTTCAACCGGATAAGGTATTAAAGTATTATGGACAGGGAGATAGTGATAGTTGAATCATAATTT
>JAQGAD010001796.1:0-16977 GCA_034696625.1 Isotomurus palustris | reverse complement strand
TAGGAGTCGCATATGACCCCCACTGCGTCAAGAATGTTTACTACGGTTGCTAAGATTTAGGGTCCATGGAGCCTTAAGCGCAAAGGTTCTAACTTAAAGACTACCTCTGTGTGTTTTGTAATGAGTCTGTGTATAAATTCGTCAACACATGAACAATCGACGACACAAAATCTGCTCACCTAAGTTCAACTCTTTTTGTGTCGACACAATCGAATTTCGTATACGCTTAGCTATTATATAAAGTTATAAAGCAGCCCTCCGTGCATCTCACATAAAAGATGCTGGAAAAAATGCTACACTCAAAAGTTTTCCGTCAACTAAAATCAAAATCAATAATTCAAAACTCTATGCCCTATATAAAATTATTCCAATGCAGCGTAAAACAGTTCGAATGAATCCTAAATTTAGTTAACGATGTGTGAACGAAGTTTCATGCATACGAAGCAACTTCAGCATATTCCATTTCTGCAGTTTAATTATTGGTTGAAAGTTTAGGAAGGAAACTATTAAATTTTTTTATTTTTAAATCTGCTGTCTAAACATATTAATCATTTTGTTCATGATTGGACAGTTCACGGAAAATAAAAAATATAGCAGGCACTGTTTGATAGTCATTTGAACATTCTACTCTCAGTAAAACGGGGAAAAACTATTTTAATTTATCTTGGTGACCTTTGAGTTGTACTTCCATAAACATGGCTTATGCAAGGAGATTGGAAGGGAGATCCTTTGGTTGTTCCTGAGGTCCTCTCAAGTCTGCATAAAGTCTGAAAAGAAGTTACAGAGGAACTGGAATGCCTCTCGTTTGTACGCCTTCGTACTCTTCCACCATTTGCAGGTACATCGTGATGATATAAAACTGACATCAAAGGGCTGAGAGATGGTTGTGCAGGTTCTTGGGAAACTGCATGAGATCTTTCTACGTAAACAACTGCCAGAATGACCATCACAGCAGCCATGGCCTTCAGGCAACTTTTGTGATTGTTTGTGTTTTGCATAGTTGATGACTGCAAAATAGATTAATAGATTTTGGTCAGAATTGCTACTCCATTTATTTATTAATTTATAGACGGCAATCACTAAAGTGTCATCGTGTCTTACCTTAGTTTAACTCTTCACACTTCAGTCTTGATTCAATGACTTCGTGAACAATTTGTCCAGTCGACGCTCTATTGGAATCCTGAATATTTCTAAGCTGCTCTGCTACTATTTATTGCTAAAACTAATTCCGGTTGCCTTTTAAAGATAGTACTTTGTAAAATCCAGTTACTAGCTGTGTGGTTGATTTACTTTGAAATTGATGGGAACATTAGGATGCACGCGTATGAATTTTAGGAATTTTGGAAGTGATGGTTTAATGAGGCAATCGTCCAGTGTCAAATAAGGTATGGCTGCGTACGAATTTAAAGGGATTGTTTGCATTGTCATTTCCACGAAATCCCTAAAATTAGCATAAAAATTTAGCTTTCTTATTTATTGCATCACGACTGCTATGGGATAACCTGGGACGAAGAAGAGTGCAATAAAGCCTGAAACTGGATGATGAACTTCTAGCGAGTAAAAGGATGTGGTTTCCAATCAAAGGAATTTCCAAAACTTTAGTTGGTTAGGTTTACGCGTCTCACAGCTCATAATTATAAAATCTTACTAGGTTAACCACCGACACCGTCAGACAAAGCTTAATTAGCAACGAATACAATTTAAGAAGCAGTTGATACTTTTAATTCTTTCATGGTTGTTACTTTTGATTCCAAGTAACATATACAGTCTTGACTGACTGACAACAAAAACTGTATTTTATTTTTATAAAGATGTACTGATTAGTATTATACTGATTACTGCCTACGATGCAAGGTGAAGGCGATTCATGTACGTTATTTTGCAAACTTAACAGCTGCTTTATGAAAGTTCAAATCGATCCACATCAAAACAAGTAAATACTTATTTAATGCACGACATGTGTTAAGATAAAAGGGTCTAGAAGTTACATGGAAATCCCATCTTTTAATCATTTTTACACACACTTTTTATTTTTCCCTACTTTCAACCAAGTCCTGAAAGTATTGTTGCTTCTCTGGCACTCGCATCTACTAAACAATGAATGGTGGAATTTTCCATGTAATGTGTAGTACAGGTACATGCAAATACAGGTGCAGTTGACTTACGTCAATACTGAAAATACAATGAACTGAAAACAGAAAATATTGAAGCATTCCATTGATTAAGTTGTCAAGAGTTGAACTGATCGAGAGTTAATAATCATGTATCTCCGTTTGACGAGTTTTTTCAGTTTTTCCCATTGTGGAAAACTAGAAGTCTAGAAGCTAGAGGATGCGTCTTGCGTACACCCTATAATCGCAAAATTAACGAGTATTTCCAATTTACCCAATTAAGCAAATGCGTTCACCAGTGCGAGAGAGCATTTTCGTCATAATTGCATAAATCGTACTTGCCTGAGGTACTGAACTGATGACGACAATATGTAGAGAATCCAGACAGAAGTATTGAGAAAATGATTGCAAGTCTATTCCACGAATTAAGGCTTTACACAGAATGAGCTGATCAGGGTCAATTTCAGTGGTAGCTCGTAGCAAGCACGCACTGTTTCTTCCTGATGCTACCTCGTGTAATGGTTTTTACTACTGCTGTGCTCAATATTAAGTTATTATTAACGCATTGACTCGTTAATACTTTTGACCAAATTATTACGGAAATGTGGTTTAGACTTTTCAACACCGACAGCCTATTTAAATACCAATTCGATGCGATCGATTTCACAAATTGCCTACGACACTTCTCCGGTGTGCCTGCATTTGACGATCTCAGGTTGAAGGCCTTACTTAACTGTAGAACGCAGTTAAAGACTTCAACAATTAAAGAACAAGACTAGGCCGTAGTGTACGAAACTGGTAAGATCTTTACTACTTTCGAATTTTCGCAGACAATTACGTTAAATACTGACAAAAATTTCTTGCCTTTATTTTCACCTCAGAAATCGCAAACAATGAAGATCTCAACGAATTCTCCAATTACCTCAGCAGTATTATTAGCCGTTGTAGTATTATGTTCAGTTTGCTCAACTCTTGGGAGACCTTCCAAGCAACCTTTATCGCAGGAAGTGTACGAAGACAGGATAGTATTTCCTGATGAAGCTCCTGTTCGAAAACCCACATACAAAGTCAATATGATCTCAAAATATGCTCAAGACGCTTATTACTCGAGAAACAGTTATGAGCAACCAGAAGCAAGCAATACGTTAAGTGAAGAGGAGTCAGAAACGGACGTGGACATCGACTTCCGAATCGAAGACCCTTTATCAAGAAGAACAAGTTATTCCTCTGTTAACTACTTCGACCCTTGTAGAGTTGGATTCAGAATAGGAAACCATAAGTCATCGAGATTTTCTAACTCTGGAACAATTAAATTCAGCTCTCCTTGCATTTCAAAGCCTACAACAACAAAAGGATGAAACTCTAGATATATTATGCCTCTGATAATATTTGTATTACAGTGTTTTCCAATAAAGTCTCAATTGCTGATTACGTCAAGGTTTTGGGTTGTTGAATGAACCTTTGGAAATTTCGCGTGTTTGCGTAGATAAGAACCTCAAAACCATTATTATTTCCGGCTCCGGTGTTTGTACACCAAATCCTTGTAGAATACAGAATTACGAGAGTATTGTAAATTCAAAACCACAGGATATTTTCCTCAGGAAAGTAGAAAGGACATGGTACATATATAAAGCCGCTGGGTACCTTGTAGTGACAGAATGTAAAGCTTTCCGATAATCGATTGGTCTTCTTCCCCGGGACAACTTGCGGACTTCTGCATGATTCATTTCGGCCCAAGGACTTCGTAGAATTGAATTTTTTCGCCACGTCCAAGCGGTACTGCAATATTGACTGATCCGTCTTTACTATTTCCAAGTATGAAACACGAACATGTAACTAACTTCATGTGATCAACAATACTTTGCGAACTTTGATTTTTAGGGCAACATGAGACGTAGTGTCTTCTTATTAGCAATTCTGACCTTGTTTGTCCTTGTAACGACCAGTCCGCAAATTACAATGACTCACCCTGCTCCAGTGGCTTCTTCGGATTTACCTCAGTTTTTAACTAATGGGAGATTTTCACATCAAGGGAGACAGAAATTCATCATACCTTCGTCCTCTACACCTAATCCGGCTTCATCAAGTTCCAGTCCCTAGTCGTCAAAACAATTTATAGTTCTATGTTCATTTCCTGTATTATTAATGCATTAATGACAATAAAACATTTTCTACTATAAATAATATCTTCATCTTGGATTGTCATCGTAAAAGTATCTACAACAATTTAATTCAGAACCAACCTATGGAATGTACAAGCTGTCTCTGAAACAAGCCATTACTACTTGCGATTTCCCGACACGAAATCAATCACAGAGAATTGGCGAGTCTATAATTGATTATTCATGTGCGAATATTGGCGAACTTATTTTGGACTTGGTCAAAAATACTATACATTACGTTTCTTTCCAATAATCCGATAAAGTAGAACAAATTCAGTTGTACTGAACAAGTTGTCCGAAGTCACTTCATATCAGACGGTAAAACAAGCTTAAAGGTGTAGCCATGCATAAATACGTTGAGACTTTGGTGCTAGCTTCTATCATTGGATTATGTGTCGGTCAAAGTTCAGAATTTCAGTTTAAATCCATCGTAATTGGTAAGCATTATTGTCTGTTCCCGTAAGCTATTACAATTACTAATTTCCGATGAAGTTCATGCTATCAAATGCTCGTAAACTTTCAGGAGTAGCTGTAAATGTAGAGACAGTTCCAGTTTTGGACACAGAAAGTGTGGAGTCAAATTTTCGATCGATGATAGAATTGACGATTCAAGATGTAGCAAATGTGTCCTCAGCTTTGTACGAAAGTGGAAAACTCTCAATTAATCAGACTAGAACTTCAGAAATCTCTGTGGTAGATGTGGATGACCAAATTACGGGGGAATTTAATACAACAGCGATTCCAGAAATCTCAGTTTTGCTGACTCTTCTTGGCTGCTCAGAAACACACGCGATGAATGACAAAGTTACAGAGACTTACGGCACAGTCGTTCACATTGCTATTACAGGTATGATATTATAAATATCTTCCCCCTTGTATATTAAAACTCTAACCTAATGTATTGTAGACCCAGGATGTCCTCGGCTGGACAAAAGCTCGGTTCTTACAATTCCCCTGACTTGGTTTCAAAAAAATGCTGACCTTTTGCAACTGCTGAGTGATGTCAGGTCAGAGAATGTGCTACCAAAATGGAGAGAAGCAATAATCATCTTTGACACCCAAGTTGGAAACGAAATCTTGGAAACAGTGACTGAAGGACTAGCTTCCAACTTGAACTATCCAGACATCGCTCTCTCCATTTACAACTTAGATAGCATGAGTCATCTCGTCTCTTTCTCAGACCAGATTGACAATGTCCTAGCCAAATACCCAAAAAGTTCTCCAGGGAATTTTATCGTCATCGTAAATGCAATCAATGTTAACCGAGGACTTGAGGTGGTAAGTGGATTTGTATGTTATAATAATACGAGTTGTAAAACTACATAGGCTGATCTTATTTATGTGCTGAAGGCACGTCGAACCCAATTTTTGTCTATCATGAAGCAATGGGTGTTCATTGTTCCTGATCCCACTGCATCGGATTTTTCATGGGATTATGTTACAAACCGGATAATCAATGACGGAGTTAATGTAGCGTTCCTCATCAACTCTTCTTCTAACGGAACCGATACATCTGTATGGAAAAGTTGAACCAATAGTAGCACAAAGTAATTATTTCAGAGCTTACTCAATGTAAAGTCTGTCTGAAAATAGAATCACCTCTACTGCCACACCCAAGAATTGCTTCTCCTTCTTGCGGATGTGGTGGAATCCTTTGCTACAGTCGAGTTTGAAACGTATCTGCAAGTATCAAATGAAGAGTGGGATATCATAAAGCCTACGAGACTTGATCGAGTTCTCAACATCACAGGAAGCATGATGGTAAGACTAGATTTCCAATGGTGCTGGTAGGCTTAAGTCCTTTTACATTCTGACAACATGTTTTTGAATCTTAAGAGTCTACTTAACCAACGAGTGCTTGGCTTGTGTGACAAGAACTCTTCCACCTGGAACATCCGATCTTTGGAGAACGGAAAGAATGGGAAACAAGTTTTTGAGACAGGGTGGTTCAATCCCGTAACCGGAATCAGAATGACGGATGACTTGTTGCCTCACGTCACTGGGGGATTTCGAGGACGACGGATTGACGTCGCTTCTATGCATGTAAGACATCAACTTTATGATTTCCATGAACGAAGTCTGGTATACTATCACTTGGGGTTTCCTTCAGTTTCCCCCATGGCAGTTGATAGTTCACCCAGAAGGAAGCGAAGATGATGAAATGAACGTCACTTATTCTGGACTCATGTTTGAAGTCCTTGATCACATGGCTAAGGACCTCAACTTCACTTACAAAGTGATGGAGCCTCGTCCTGGAGAAACCTGGGGGACTCTCCAAAGTGACGGATCTTGGACTGGAATGATGAAGATGGTTGCTGAAAATAAAGTATTCTGCCTTTACTTCACTTTCCTGGTGTTGCACATATCACTCGTGTGTGAGATATTCTGCTCATTTGCTTGCAGGTGGTAATCGGAGCTTCAGCCTTCACAGTGACACCTGAGAGATCTCAACACGTAGATTTTACGGAAGTACTGGAGCGTGAGGCTTACGGATTTATGGTTAACAGACCACAAGAGCTTTCGAGAGTGTTGCTTTTCGCTGCCCCTTTTAGTCTCGATGTTCGTGTTTGTAATACCTTTTGGTATTATACATATATCAGCATGTTGAGCATATAAATAAGAAATTTGAAATTTCTTGAAAAGGTATGGCTGTGCATTGTAGCAACTGTGATTTTGGTGGCTCCAGTTCTCAACATGGTCCATTGTCTCAGCTACTACTACAAAGTCTACAAACAGGATCCTGAAAAGGGTCTATTTAAGCTGAAGAATTGCTATTGGTACATTTACGGGTCCCTTCTTCAACAAGGCATGATGTCCAATTACACGAAAACATACAAGCTATTCATCTAACTTTTACTAGATTTACTGCATGTTTTTGAATTGTGTTACATTATGTTTCCTATTCTAGGCGGAATTCACCTTCCCGAAGCAATTAGTGGGAGGCTTCTCGTAGGATTCTGGTGGCTGTTTGTGATAGTAGTTGTCACTACTTATTCTGGAAACTTGGTTGCATTCTTAACATTTCCGAAGATTGAGAGCCCTGTGAATAGCGTGGATGATATTATAAACTTTCGAGGTGTAGATTCATGGGGATTCTTAGCTGATAGCGTGATAGAGGATCATTTAAAGGTAACGCATTAATCGACTTTGCATTAGAAGCTGAATAATGTGGGAATAATTGGAAATCAACGTCCAATGATCAATGATGATTAACAGCGATCCTCAGAACGGAAGTTTGAAAAGCTTTACAAAAGGGCAATAAAGCACCCTGCGCTGAATAGGACAGTTCTCAATAAGGTAACGAATGACCAACATGCTTACATTGATTGGAAGATCACGCTGCTCACTGTAATGCGAGACGAGCTGAAGACCAGTGGATCTTGTGAATTTCTTATAGGTATTGTAAATTGCTTATGTGAAAGCAAAAATGATGTTAGTTTAAAGCTAATGCTAATTTCTCAAAACTATTCAGGCGATGAGACATTTTTCGAAGAGAAGATAGCGTTGGCTGTTCCCAAAGGAAGTCCATATCTTCCCGTGTTTAACAAACAGTATGACTGGCCAACAATTGATTTTAAATTTTAAACACGCCAATGCAATCATTAATCAAAATCTAATAATAGCAATTTTTTCACAATCAGGATTTCTCAAATGCTACAAACAGGCTTGATAAAGAAATGGAAAAGTCGATACTGGCCACAGAAAGACAAGTGTTCCCAATCCCTGGGATCTGCTGGGAACAGAAAAGTTGGAGTGGGCGATATGCAAGGATCGTTTTATTTGCTTCTGCTGGGATTCTTTATAGCTTTAGTTGTTCTCATCGTAGAATTTTTCATTTATAGAAGAAGGAAACAAAGGATGATAAGCACCATTCAGATAATCGTAGCAAGCAACAAATCCAGCCAATTCTGGCAGCAAAAGCAGTTTCCCTACTTGAACTAAACTACTTTTTACCAGCAAGCAGAGTGTAGTTTCACCTAATCTTTTAAAAGTGACGATTTTAATCAGATTATTGTGCAGCTTGAGACAAGAATTTAGGAAATACAAAATTAATTTCTGAGCAGTTCAATATCATTAGGAATTTGTTTGAGGAGTACACTTAGCATTTAGGAATCGACATGTAATTAAAAACTTGTCGACGAGGGAACATCATGGAAGAAGGATTAGCCCAAGCCATGTATCGCGGTCCGTATTTCTTTCCCATGTAAGGTGGATATTCGCAGCGAGGTTTGGGACAGCAAACTGGTTTTGAGTTACATCCACACAAAATATCGCCTGCTTGAATCCTCTGGTCTTCGTTGTATCGTCGCCAATCTCGGTTTATGCCGTACTGAGTTGAAGCACTAGTAATAAAGTCAACTTTGTATTACATGATAACGGAATGAGAATTTGATTGTGTAAGGAATTTGGACTTCCTAAGAACTTACCATTCATCTTGTTCAGGAAGATCCCAAACGCAAGGAATGGTTGGACCAATGAGAGCCCTTGCTTTGTGACATTTGAACTGCCAGTCATCTGGACCTGGACAAAGTCTGCATCCAATGTTGGCAGGTGTGACAAGCTGGTCCACAAAAGCTTTCCACTCATGTTGAACAAGTCGATTTTTGAACCAAGGCTGGTCTTCGTAACGGCGAAGGAGAAGAACTGGAATGTCACAGTTTTTATTCCAGAACGCTTTGAACTGATCACAGCAATTCGGTGCAACATTGCACACAACTTCGCATCCTCCTTGTTGTGCCCTGCATCCAAGCTTCTTCTTGCAGCCAAAGGAGTTCTTTCCTGTTCCTCCGCTTCCAACCACGGTAGGACTGTAAAGTTTTAAAGCATCATCAACCCGAAGAGACCGACAGCCTGTGCACGCTGGCATTTTGATATTAGTCCTCTAATGAACTCAGATAAGATGATAAGATTATTTGCGACACGTTCAACTAAAATGTTCCTAATGGATTTGATAAATCTTCATTCAGCATTTGACTGGTTATGACAAAGGTCACCGTGAGAACCCAAATCCCAAGATGCCAGTTGAAAAATGAACTAAAATGAACGAACTCTGTATAAGTAACGGGATTTCGATAAAACAGGAGGTACTTTATTTATTCGGGTTATTGTGATTAATAATATATTAATAATGGTATAATACAAGTACAAGTAATGTACTTACATTTACATACAATAAATTACTGCGATCGGTTGATAACAATATAAATCTAGTGATTTTAACAGGCAAGCTATTATGGTGGAATTTTGCTTAGATTGTCCACTTCAAAATGGTTTTGCATAGTTCGAAAATTGCGATAATTGCATTGACATTTAAGTATACTAGCTGCAAAGTACTGAAGTACCAGTCATTTAAGTTAGGAGCAGTCTACATAACTAACTATTATGTCTCAAAATGCATTAAAGATGTCATTCATAGTGCGTGTAATAAATAATTTAAATTGCTTGAACACTTTATCATATAAAGCTAAACTCTGAAGTCCGGTGTAACTAACTTAGATTGAAATTCGGGTTTGTTATAACAATCGAAACATAAATATTTTGATATTTTTAAATATGAAATTAAAACTGGTGAAATTGGACAACAAACATTCCAGATCTGGAATAGGATGAGGTGTGATGCTCATTCTAACCTGGATGTGTAGAGAACATGGCACATTCACATAAAAGGTTTGAAGGTTTAGTAATTACTGATATCAATACAAAGGTCTTCTGGTGAGTTTCAAGTATTTGTCTCATATCATCAATTATCTATCTTACACCAATCCACGTCATATCCTTGAAAGCCTTCCTAGAGTAGGTCAAAATCTTATCTAAAAGTTGATTTCGTACGCCTTCGTGTGTCCAACATAACTAATTACCGTCCCTGGCTTACAAAAGGTCACCAAAGATGAATCTTTTGTCCTGATCATATCATCGTATGATGAGTCTACAGGCTTCTTGAACACTGCGGTTGATGTAACTGCTGCAGGACCTTTCGCTCGTCGAGGCTTTACCATCTCAATCTTGACATCCAGATCAGAATACAGTGATGGTTTTGCATCTGCAATTCTTCCAATGTCCCATCTCTTAAGTCCGTCGGGAGTCACCCAAGGCGGAAACTTATTTCCAGCTCTCGTAGGATCTACCAAATGCATCTTGACTAGAAATGGATTGGTAGCATAATGATGAGTAAATGCAATTGGGTAATAAGATCTCAGCCATTTTCTGTATTCGTCAGATCGGGGATCATTTTTGTCATAGATGGATCCCTTGGCACAGACTTCGGCGTCCTGCTGATGATGAGAATCTTTTCCACTATCACAATAATTACTGCTAGCACTGTCCACACCACTATTATTGGCGCTGTCCCGCATAACACAGTTTTCTCCTTTATTTGGAACACATCTCGAACTCCGAGCTGCATAAGTCTTGGATCGACCCCACTCTTGATTTGCGTAGTACCACCACTCCTCAGAATTATCACAATCAACTGCACTACCACCAGCGTGACTAGACGAGGAGTAGTCGACAAAGCTTTGGTGATGACCTTGCGGAATGGGAGGTAGAAAGTCTTGAATGTCACCTCCAGCTTCTACCTCACTCTCCAAAAGATCCTTAATCCTTCTTTTCTTTATTGGGAGGTACACTTCTGGCTCAGATGATTGAGAATCCTCCATTTGATGACCGTCATCAATCCCACCATTCCCTCCAGTGCAGCAACCTTGGCCACCATCATACTGGAAGATCCTTGAGTGTTGCTGGTATTCTCCAAGCTTGGAAGCAGACGAAGACACTTGTCCATACGAGAATGCCTTTCCTCCAACGATATCCATCAAAGCAGCTCCACCAACAGTGTTACTTTTACTTCCATTTAACAAGTGTGGACGACCTCTTTCAATTTTCTTCTGGGCAAAGTTTAGTACTCGATTACTGTTATCGGAGTTGACGTAATTCCTCGTTATCACCACATCACCAATGTTTTCGTCAATTCCTTCGTCTTCATCACAATTCTCTTTGCAGCTCTCCATTCAGTTTAAGAAGTTTCGTCTTGAGGTCTTGTCCTTTCGCAGTATTAACAGTATTACTGATAAATCGTTTTTGGCCACACCCCCAACTCTACACAACTTAAGGCACAATGCTGCCTCCTCTCACTAGAAATACCAACCAAACCAAAGTAACCATTAATTGTCTCGTTAAAACAGTAATAAAATATAATTCCATGTTTTTATCTCAATCTCACCTTCCTAAATACAGTTAAATTCAATTGTCTTTTGTTTCACACAATCTTGTCAGCCCACCATAATCACTGTTTAATTTCCGGAAACCAGCTTGCTCATAAAAATAAACTAGATCCACAAAAATCAATTGCATTTGAGATATTTGACGTCCTTTTTAATACCTTGAAGTTTGAAGTTCGAACTAATCTTAAGCACCTTACCTTATAGCAGCCGTAGAGGAAAACCTGGAAGATTCCTGTTCACATTAGGAAGAAATCTCACACTTGAAGCTCTGTAGGACAAATAGGAGAGGATGATTAGTACTTAAACTGCTTTTCAATTATTAGTATGGATAATTAGTGTAAATACATTAATTATCTTATCTCACCCGAAGATCTTCCTTGACTGATGACGGAAGGAAGGAACAGAGGTTGCAGAGGTGTTTTGATTTTCATTGGAGGGGAGATCGCAGGAAGTACGAGTTCCCGAAGTACGCGCGCAGCCCACAGTTACACTTTGGGGATGGTAACTGTCTTCCACTATTCCGCTTTTGACGGGGCTACGTGCAAAAGACATCCCGCGATTTTCAAAATTTCGATTTGCACTCTCGAATCCCGTTTTACCGTTTTAGTATTCTGCGTGTCATTATTTTGCGTTCGTCCTTTTGACTTTTGGCCTGAAAGTGAAAACAACATTTTTAAATTCTCTGAAGTATTCAAAAAATTCTAAAAATTGTGGCAAAAAGGATCAGCTTTTTTCCATGAGAAACCTCATCCTGTGATTGACGTAGTTACGTTCAAGATCCTGGAATCCGGAAGAAGAAATTCTGAACTCCTTGACAGTTAAATAAAATCGGTAAATGAATAGTTAGGTTTTTATGAACCAACTGCTTAGTTTTTATGTAATTACTTGAGATTTTAATATTTTGACACTTGTTCATTGTTCTTGTAGAAGAGAAGATGTCGACAGGACCGAATCCGATCCCCGCAGGGCTTGAAATGGCTTTTGAATTGGAGAAAGATAAAGTTGCGAACCCTCTGGATGCTTTTGTGCTTTCTTTGCATTGGAGTGTTACAAGAACAGGACTCCGGCAAAGAGCAAGCGACAGTGAAGAATTAACTGAGCGATTGCCTGCTAATTGGCCTCAGCGGGTGGAAGGGGATGTCGCAGGTGCTCCCAGAACGCTCACACTGACGTATTATGATCCACAAGCACCACAAATAAAGTATGAATTGAGAGTGATTGAGCTCACGCCGAATGAAATGGTTGCGGTGACATTCTTCAGAAGCCCAACCACTAGTAGTGGATCTAGTACCCCGTTAGCCTCAGGACAGCCTAACTCAGAAACCTCTGCTGCTGCCAGTGCTAACCGACCAGCCTCAACTATGAAGTCGGGAGTGGATAAAAACAGCGCTGCATCCACTTTTCAAATTGGCAATTTTGTGAAGAGTTCGGCGTTTCAAGAAGGTGGTAAACGCGAGAGGGCCAGCGATGTTTATGAACATGCGGACGTTTTGGAAACACAGCTGTATGAGTCAATTATGGAGCCTTTGGGGTTGAGGGTACTGGGCCAGGCTCCTGTTCCTGGGCCGTATGATGATAAAACCAAGACTGAGCAACCAGTATCCCAACAGCCTTCTAGGCAGCCAATCAGCATATTGCAGGATGACAGGTTTTACCATCCTGACCTTGGGAGACATCCGTCTCCTTTGAACCCCGGAATGCCTATGGGACCTCTGTAAGTGTACTTGTGTAACTCGAGTAAAGCACAAATTATACTAAATAATGTTTAACAATCGTGTTAAAATGGCTTTGATTTTGCAGCGGTATTCCTCCAATCGGTGGTCCAGGTGGATTAGGACATTCGGATCTGGACCCATTGGGAAGATTTGGTGTTGGAAACATACTGGATCCCCGAGGATTCAGAAATCCTGCAGGTGGAAGGCCTGGAATTTTCCCGTAAGCTTTGAATTTGATATGCTGTTATTCAGCATAACTAGTATTGAATAGTCATATTGAATGTCATATATAATTTGGGATCATTATTATAGTGGGGGCATGGGACCACCACCACCTGGAGCACGATTCGATCCTTTCGGTCCTCCCAACCCTGCTCGGCCTGATCGAGGTACGGGCAACTTTGCTATACCAAATCCTGATCACGAGAGACCCCCGTCCTCGGATTATGATGATATGTTCATGTGATCTCCCGGTCTTCGCAGAAACAAATATTTGATTATGAAATGGCCATCGAAATTAAAAAATCTTACTCTAAACACAATTAACCAGATTACATGTCAGGTATTTATTTCGCATCTTATTCTTATGTTCTTGTGATTCGACAACAATTTGAATTAGTAGACGAGACTATGCTACGTAGTATTAACAAGTGGCTGCTTATGCATTTCATTCTACATTTTTTATATTGCCTAAGTAAACCCACCGAACACAGGAGGACTTGTTTGGAGCAACAGACTACAAGATAAATGACTTCCCAAAAGCATCAGTGTTCATCTGGATCAGCAGCTACTTCATTATCTTTGCTCTTCATTCCACAGCCAACTTTTCCATGTCTGCGTTCCCAAATGAGCCGATGCTTTTGCTTCATAAAAGCTTTTTCCACATTGTAGTAGGCTCCCAAATCTCCATCTGATTAAGTATTCAGTTCAGTAATTGAAATAAGTAATTACTGTTGCATAGATATATCATGCTGTAAATCTCAGTTAAATTACATTTAGCAAACCAATGGCCACTAGCTTCTTCATAGGCTTCCTTGTATGGTAAGCACTTGTGATAGTCGGGGTACTCTTCCCTGAAACAATCGTCCATCCGATACCGCAGAATATTGAGGATATTCGAATCAACCAAACGATCCCGGATGAACTGCTCGTTGGCCTCTAAAATGCAGAGTTTATCATCCGTATAGCACTGGTCAATTGTGGGCACTCTCCTGAATTGCTGATGATACCACGGGTATTGCTTTCTGTTCGGCTCAACAATCGTCTCTGCAATTTCACAGTTCCACACAAGATTACAATTAATTGCTCAGTCTGTTCATCAATCTTTGCCCTCGATTTCTTAAGAAATGCGACCTACTCACCTCTGAACCAAGTCACGGGCTTATCGATCATATTAAACATGCCATTAGTGACCCGTCCCACAAAGTCCCTTGTCTCCACGCTTCCAAACTCCCTGCGTGGGACGGAGTGATTGTGCTTGTTGATCTCATAATCCTTTGCGTCACCCATTTTGCCGTAGACGCAGATCCACTACCTTTTCGAACGGCAACTGTCCAGGGAAAAGTAAATAGAATCGAAATCGTGTAGAACCGGAGTAAAATAAATATGGGATCAGATGGAAGGTTCGAATTTCCCACACAGACTTCCAATACCACTTGGGGTTCAGTGAGACTTCTTTGTCTTCGTGAGCTACTCATCGTTTCCTTTTTAACCTGCGTACATTGTTCGAGTGGTTTACTTTATGTACTAAAAAATTCTGAAAAATTATATACTACTCTTGATTTCATGTATTCCCCAAGAAGACGACATACCTTCAATGTCGTGTACTAGTTGCTGTCCAACTGTTGGACAGCACGACAGAAGTATTGGTTTGCGTGCATTTGTATAATTGTAAGACAATTTAAAACCACACTACCGGCTTGTGAGACGCAGACGGAAGGATAACTCTCTTCAGCTACCTTTCGAATGGTTTCGAATCTCAAAGTTCATTTTATAGAGTTGTTCAATGAGGAATAGTGTGGTATGAATAAAAGTACTCTAAGCATCAGTATCAGGCTTATCTTTTAACGTACAAAACGAGATAATGACTTAAAGTTCAATGTTGACTCTCACTACTGAATAAAACAATACGTACTAATTGGTTTGATGCTTAAGTTGATATATAGTCACATAATGTGCGGAAAATGGGCATGATTATATGATTAGTGATGAATTAATGAAACAAAGCATAGCGAACTAAACAATTAATCTGATAAGGTGACAGGTGACTAACTAAGGTGAGGTAATCAGTAAAGCCGTGCTGAAACTAGACGGGCGTTTTTCTGCATTACTCGTGGACAATAAGTACAATCAATTAATATCATAGTTTCTACGAAATCTAGACAATTATTATGGGCACTTTCAAAGGTGAAGAAGACATTTTGCTCCCTGGCGAGACCTTCAACAGCGCTGACAGAGTCAATCTTACCAGGTGCTTATCTCATGAATAAATTGAGCTTGTAAACTAAAGATTGTAAATTACCGATTATTCGTGGTTATCATAGCGTAGTTTCGACTTCTCCTACGGCTATGGCTGCCTTCGATGTGGAAGGTTCGGGTGAAAGTCTAGGCATTTCGACGGCCTATTTACTGTTAATTATTGTGGCTGGAGTAGTAATATTGGCTCTGGCTGGAGTGCTGTTATTCGTCGCTTTCCGTAGAGGATTTTTTTCAAGGTGCATTAACGGAAGCAGCCGAAACGGAAGTGCAAGAAATGTCTCTGCTCCAAGTGCAGAGTACATAGCAGTAGCTTCTAATGCAAATAATTAGTAGCTTCTGGGATCAAGTGCAAGCAGAAGTTTAGAGGTACTAAGCCCAACTCTTCATGCTTTTCAGTAAAAAATCATGTATTGTACTCACGTGTTGAGAAAACATTTTACTTTTATTGTAAATTATAAGATCATGACATGACATAAAAATTAATCCTTAAACAAATCAATTTTTGTGTATCCTCGCTGCTTACTTCCGTACCCGTGGTACTTGAGATCATCTTTAGCATAAAACTTCGCATCTAATTTAGTATCAAAATGTTCCTGGCCTTTGGACCAAATCATCTGGAGCTCTCCTGTGAGGTCATGGTCAACGAAGTCAGTACTTCGTAGTCGCTTTCTAAAAACGATAGTCGTTTCTTGTTCGGATTCCCATCCGGTAGCTCCTGTGATGTCATCTTTTCCACCCCAAAAGGCGTCCAATTGTGGTGTTGATCTGTCCATCGTATAGTAATCTCGAATTCGAGAGTAATTTCCTATTACTGTTCCTACAACTATATCTGTGCAATCCATTGCCTTAAATGGGGCATTCTGAAATTTCGAAAAGTACAATAGAATCAACAAATAACATGATTGCTGATTATTAATAGCAGACCATTGACTTAGAATAGGTTTCTATTCTATATGCATCAGTGTATTTATAATTTATATCTACTCTGTAACTATATAGCAAGGAATCTTTTGGCTAGTGACTCACTGGAATCTCATGTGTGACGAATTTGCTTCCATGATACATCTGCGCTCCTGGATCAATTTGAAGGAACAAGGATTCCAGCACAAAAGTATCTACTAGTGTGTAGTCATCTTGATTTAAATCTTCCAGTGATTCTCTAAAATACAAATGTGACAATAGTTTAGTCTTGAAGTTATTAATTGGTTGTCGCTTCTGCCTCACATGCGATCTCGATTGAAATTTTTTCTGAGGCTCCTTGAGTGTCTTTCGATTTCTCGTCTTGGTGCTG
>JAQGAD010001795.1:0-16982 GCA_034696625.1 Isotomurus palustris | reverse complement strand
TCTTAAATTGTAAACTTCTGGAGCATTTCCGATTACACGAAGGTACAAAGTGTGAGAGTGTTCAACTAGTTCAACACAAAGGCAGCGCAGTGTCAGAATAAGTTCGAGACATTTCCAGAGTTTTTGGCAACTGGAGAAAGCACGCGTCACGTATGAATGAGGAATGAGTCATACATTCACTTGCTCTGAATAACTTTGCTGTGAGGAACTTGTGGTTGCATGCTAATGATTTTCAAATTGAAAGTCTGAGGGAGTCAAATATCTTCTCTTAAATCATTTACACGCAATTTAATTCAATGCATCGATAATTTCGAATCATTGGGGAAATTCAATAATCAATAGACTCGCATTTGACTTTTTATTCCCTTGAGTATTTCGCAGAGTGAAGTATGCATGCGGTTTCTGGGTCCTTCTAATTATAGTTGAAGTTCTAAGAATATATACAAGATTAAGTTTCTAACTGAATAGGCAGAATAAGGTCATGTTCCGTTAATCCATTGTTCAATTACTTTCTATGATAAAGGAGATGCAGGTATTGAACATAAGTAGCTTGGGAATTCTAGAGATTATTATTTTATTAGTAGGCTGTTTCTTAGAATTTCAGTTATGGTGCATCTAACTTATAGTGGTCGGAAAAGGTAATAAGATTATTAACTAATTAAAAATACTCCCATCTGAGTTCCGGACTTACTAACCAGTAAATCAAAATTTCCAGGAAAATCACACTTGTGTTGCGTGAGCGTGAGCCTAATTCCTAGAGTAGAAAATAGTTTGCTGCTGCTCTACTTCTTTAGGGATTTTGTAAAAGTAAAATAAGAGGGATAGGCTATAGTAGATAGTTTTAAAACTTCATAGGATTTTCTACATCGTACGTGTTACGTGTAGTGTTTCGAAGAATAACGAATGGAAGGAAAGACGGAATGGAATTCGTCTGCCGTGCTAAATAACATTAGACTGTGAGTCTATGGGAAACAACAGCAATGACAAATTTTGAATGAAGATTGTGCTGCAGATTTATCTGAATGTTCGGTTGAAGGGAACTGCAGTAGACTATGTGTGCTCGTTATTGGCTACTCTGACAGTGTTATGATCTTAATAATGTTTCGTTTTTATAGTGAGAAAAAATCAGAACCGAGTTTGAGGATTAGCTGTGGCTGAATGAATTACTAGGCAGCCTGAATAGACAACCAACTCTGTACACTGGTTGATCCTTTGATATGTCTACTTTCATTGCAGCACAATTGTAGCTTTGCTTGCCATTTTGGGAATGTACAGGAAATATTGTGATACTCGTGATGATGTCCATTGTAATCTCGTGTTTGCCCAAGTACCTTTTTTATCCCCGTAAAGTAGGACATACGCGGAAAGGGAATTACACTGTTGTTTATCCTATAAGCAGATGAGAAGCGGTAGATCAGGAAAACGTGTAGCAATTTGTCGTCAGAACAATCTCTAAGTTTGTGCTGAACCACTTTGAGATTGTTGTTGGAATGATGATGGGAGACTAGAGAGAAGAGAGAGATAGGCAAAATGAGAGTAGGAAATGGGCTTTGAACTCATTCTTGAAGACACATAGCAGTAGTCGTTTCGACTGCAGGAGATGTCCGCCCAACTTCCTTGCCTGTTTCAACACACAGAGTAATAGAATGTCAGCATGCATATCGCAGCAATTCTTGAGTCACCAAACAAAAACGAAGAGCCCATAATGACAAAGAGAGAAAGTACCAAAGGACACATACACACGAGGATTGCCAGAGTGAGAGAGAAAGCAAAGAGTCCAGGAGAAAGCAGCAACGCTACATATACATGGCTTTCACTCCATATTTACATTTATGTATATTGAATGGGCAGTGTGCAAGAGAAAGTGTGGAAGTGTACGGAGGAATATATTTTGTGCAAAGTGACCTATAAAAGAACAGAGTTTTGAAATCCTATTATTTCTTTGTGTGTGTCTGTTTTTATGTCCAGTGGAGTCACCCGAGACCATTCAGAGCTTAAATCCATGGGTGAAGATTCCTGAGGACTGGAAGAGTTCTTACCCAGACGAAGGGACTTCTACTTCATCTGAGCAGTACTTCCCATCCCAATCCCACGCCCAAGCCCGTTATTCATCCGGGGGTGGTGGTAGCTACCATCGAGAGCCTGGAGTTGGGTCTGATGGTCAGCCAGAACCTTTCTTTGATCATGCCATGATGACCAACCTTTCAGAACATCTGGGATCCCATGCTTTCCTCCGATGTCGGGTCAAAAATCTCGGTGATCGAACGGTAAGATGATAAACCGTCTTTACTTCTTCTTTACTGTGTGATTTAATCTTAGATTACAACTGCAAGTCATTTTACGAAAGAGTAGACTGTGGAGGAGAAGAGTTGGAGAGACATTCAGACTTTCAGAGTGTCTCTTTTGCTTAAGCATTGCTCCTCCCACTGTCGCCCCAATTCTTTCTGTGCTCGCAAATTATGACGACAAGGAAATCTATTCATCAAGGACGGATGATATCACAAAGATGAACAAGGAGTTAGTTATAGGATTCGGATTATGTCTTCTTGTCGATTGCAGCATTTAAGTTAAGGCCGAATGTAGATGCCAAGGAGTCGAGAGTATTGTAAAAAGGCGGATGACTTTTCCTCGCCGAGAATATTGACGAAATAGGAAAGTTAATAAAATTATGGTGCAAGTTCTTTCTGCTGCTGTTAAATCCACGTGACTGAATTTTTCCTGGAAGTCCTAAATGATAAGAGAGGATCTTTTTGCTTTAAATATCTTAGCTTACTTTGTCTTTGTCCTTGTCTTCGGATATTCGGAGGAATGTCAAATCTGATTATAAGCTTCAAAGAAGAATCGCTTCAACTTTAATTAACGATCTGATTTAATTCAGTCTTGTAATAACGTACAACTCTTGAGAGGCTACGCTGCGCTTCAAGTTCCTCAAACAGTTGCTGCTGCGCTTGTTCTACTACCGAGAATTTGTTGAATGGATTGAACAAACAAGCAATGTGAGAATTTCTGCACGAAAGCTTTGGGAAAGCATCTCTCCACAACAACTTTCATCGTGAAATCTTCAACGCTTGGAAGTGTGTGTGTAATTTGGAAGAAAGGATTCATAAGTACGAATAAGCTGAAGCGAGTGCAATAACACTTTTGTACAAAGCTTACATGGCTTAACAAGTTGATCATGTTGACAGTGAAAATGATGGATTATCTCTTTTAGTCCGTGATGGAGTTGTTCATAGACCACCACCACACGTCCGTATAAAATATAGACGCAGTTTGCAATCACAATAGGTCTTAAATAATTAAGTGGGCTGCTGATTTAATTCCATTTGTACAGCAACAGCATTTGGGGAGTGAAGAGTAAAGCAAACGGGAGAGAGAGAGAGCGAATTGAATACTCTCGACTCGGCTATTCGAGGAATAGAAAGATTATTATCCGTCGTAAGTAGTAAAGAAGAAGTGTCGGGATGAGGAGGATACATTCACAGAATTCCATAATACAAACGAAGCTTTCAATGATGTTGGTTCTTCAAGTGGTGGTGGCAATGGTGGCGATGGTGGTGGCGGACTTTCCTCATCTTCTTGCCTATCTATTTAAAAGCACTTGTTCACCCTGAAAGGGGAAAATGATGAAGTGCTTGTGCTTCGCTCTGAAGCTGAGATTCAGCGAAGGTGTCACTTGCACGCATTTCTTCTTCCAAATTGAATGAGTTCCTTACACTGAGGATATTATCTCTGGATGGTTTAACTCCCAGTCTATACATTTCATTTATGAATAGAGAGAGTGTTGAAGTAACATTTATGCTTCTCTTAAACTCTGCTGGAGAGATGTAGGCGCATATTAAGCACTAGACTAGATATAAAGTAGTCCGTGTTTAATACACACACTCTCTCTCTCTCTCCTGTCTTTATGTATTGAGTTGTGGAGAAAAGAAAGATTCCGTTCTTGCAAAATGAATGGACGAAATGTCATCTAAATTACCAAAAAAAAGTCTGTCCTTAAATTACACTGCGAAGATTTATCGACTTCTGTATGCTCCACTCTTCTGATGGTGTGGTAGTTTGTGCTGATAATGTATACAGAGATATCGTCAGAAAGAAAGAAGAGTTTTTCGCAATAAATGCGTGCACACTTATGTGACTCGTTGTATCTGTATACTCTATACTAAATAATATTGCCTACAGGCTTACTTACCTACCTACCTACCTAAACTATATACCTACTCTTGAGTACTTTTGTTCTTTTCTTCCAAAACTCTATTATTGGTATGGTGGTGGTGGTGTAAGTAGTTGAAGGAAATTGTATTGTTCTTCTTCATGTGGAAGGAAAGAAGTAAACTGGTGTATGATACACTCGGAGAAAGTAATACTTTAGAGTCGTGGAAGAGAGTGGATTCATTCATTTCATGGGATGTATCCTGCGAAAGAACAAATGGTATAATTTTTATGCTACATCATCCAAGCACATTCAACTGCGAGAGAGAGAGAGAGAGTCTCAGACACAAAGTTGATATCTCTAGAGACACAGAGAAAGAGGAAATTCGCAAATATCTGTTTGTAACAGTGAGAGAGAAAGCTATTTCAACAATTTCTAGGCGCAGGGTACACACACACAGGTTCCATATCCACTCACAGTCATAATAGATGAAGTAGTAGGCGCATTAGGAGAAGATACGCACTTGATTATCTTAGTTCCTTCGAAAAACTTACTCCAACAAAGATAACAATCCTTTCTAAGTTATTACGTTCATATTTCAATCTCAAATTGAGTGAATTGGACACGAGGACTGGTCGCCTTTATGAAGAATAGCGTAGGAATGGTGAATGTGATTCTATTCTGATGTCTCATAGTCTCATCCTACATTGTTTTGTATGCCCTAGACACCCATTTTTCATCTAGTTTAAGATTTTATCACAATTGTCGTTGATTTGCTTAGGCTCGTTGATATATCAGTGGGACTTGGGTATATTTATTTGTGTGTGTGTGTGTGTGGGGATCTTAGGGACCTCCCAGACACGAGGAAAAGTCTTGCTGAGAGAAGAATCATTTTCTATGGGATTTTATTTTGTGGAAATGATTGCATTAGTCTGTTAAGCTGCAGTTTCATTGGATAAAAACCGTTAGAACGATTACAACACGTAATATAAGATCTCTTGTAGTTTTAGTAGTTGTTCTTGTTACACAACCGTTCAGAGGAACCCAGACCCACCACAAGTGACAAGGCTT
This sequence comes from Isotomurus palustris, assembly GCA_034696625.1. Classification (NCBI taxonomy): domain Eukaryota; kingdom Metazoa; phylum Arthropoda; class Collembola; order Entomobryomorpha; family Isotomidae; genus Isotomurus; species Isotomurus palustris. Next base: position 11,761 of record JAQGAD010001795.1, on the reverse strand, counting down.
TCTTCAATCGTTTGAAGAGATGTAACACATAATATTACACATATATAGGAACTTTTGTATCACTATCCATACACGACCAGGGTGAACTTCTCAGAACAATATGATTTTGAAAAGAGGATTCTTCTTGCAAATCTCCGGAGATTAGATAAACCAACAATAGAATTTTCTCACAATCCTAATATTTATCTTTGGAAGATTACATTAGAACTGGGAACGAATTAGTTTATTTGGTTAATTGTAGCTCTTGCTGCGGGTAGAGAAAGAGAATTGAGATTGAACGTCCTAAAAGTACAATGTATGCATAATTCGAACTACTGGGTGTGCTTTGTTGTGCTGCAAGTCATAGCTTAACTCTGCATCGCTGGTGACCGGTAGAAGTATAGAAGCTTCTTAAGCTTCGTTGAGATTCTTTGCGAGTGAAAGCATAAAAGGCTTTGACTTTGTTCGTGACCGCACCGTAGAATTATGTCTCTCCTGGCCTATTTCCTTCTCTCTACTTCTAGACTTTCATTTTCGCATTCAAAGACACACAGCAGTGAAATATCTGAGTAGCTTGAGGAGGTTCTGGAAGGAAGGGAATTAACAAACACACAAGGCTGGAACACAAAAGGGAGAAAGCTCGTGGCTATTCTTATTCATTGCACACAGTCTCCCTGGTCAATGAAATTATACCTTAGATTATTTAGCGGTATACAAACACAAGTATTAATTAGTCGTTGTTTAATTAGGGCTTAGACTTGTGTGTTGTTGTGTGTGCCTCCAATACTGGTAATGTTGTCGTCATGAGCAGAACAAACACAGTAATGACTATAATGCTTTGTGGACAATTTATAATACCTCCTTTTAGCCTTGTGAAAGGAAGGATTTGGAATATTTGGAATAATTTGGAATTTGGATAGAAACAGTCAAGGCAATTCTTGTAGCTTTCAATTATGCTTTGGGAAGGTGAGAGGAGACACCCGCCCAAGGACAAGTTTTTTAATATTCCAGAACTTTCAAAAAATTAGCAATGCATTAGCTTTATAAATCACGTAATTTGCATTTTTACGTCCCACAGAGAAAGCGCAGTACGTGACATGTTTATTGTGAGGGCGTTAGAACACAATCCATTTTTATTCTATTCATGCTGAGGCTCTTAATTCTCAGTGATGAATGCGAAGTGGAAATGCAGGGAAAACATGCCACCCTTTAATTGAAGGTCCCAGACTTCCAGACGTGGAATTGGAAGTCTTTACAGATTAACACCATCTTATGTCTAATTCAGTGGCCTTGGGTTTAGGGAAGTTGTATTTACTTGTGTGGGATCATTTCGCTAAAAAACACAGAATCGCAACTCGCAAATGTATCGAGTTCATATCGGCACATAATTTACGACTGATTTATTCCCTGGCTGGAGAAACTGCACAGCCTCGTTGTAATTTCCGTAATGTAATGCTTCCTGCTTTTTACAGCCGTGTTTCTATTTCTAAACCCATTCTAAGGTAATGATCCGGTCGTTATGTGGATTGTGCTCTAGTCTACTTTATAGTCCATGTTAACCTCAAACACGTACTCTTTCCCTTGTGATATTCAGTGAGGAAAGGGAGTATTGAAAAGTACCTTTCACTATAAATATGTACGTAAAGTGTATTTCACACTCCTTTCCCGGTAATTTAGTAAATGTTAAATGCCCACAAAGTAATGAATTGTAATGAGACAGGGAACAAGCCCAAAGTGTAATTAACGGAGAGCGGAAATTCGAGAGGCTTGGTTGGTGTGTGTGTGTGTAGGAGGGAAAGTACACAAGGATGTGTTGAAACATTGTGCATTACAACACGCTTATGTAGGCATTTACGAAAGTGCAATTATAATACCTTTTGGAGATCCTATGTGCATTTTAAAACGCGCGTCTTTCTGTAAGTAAAGCTTTAACGAATTTCCTGCCATTCAGTGTCACAATGGGATGCACTTAAGGCCGCAAACTAATTGCAAACTTGACAGTTGGAGCTTGTACATGATATTTTAGCAATGGAACGTTTTGAAGCTGATAGTTTGACGCATTTACTTCATAATCCATTCAAGATGATTAAGGAAATGAATTCCTACCTTGAATTGCCAAATGGAGTAGTTTGGTTGCTTTTGTTGGCCTCAAAAGTGTTCATTGTAATTGCTAAATTGCATTGTATTAAAATCGAGTAAAAAATTCAAAATTTTTGACGAGAGACAGAACCTGTTCCAAATACCATGACACATGAAAACATGAGACACGTGTAAAATTGAGGTGAGCTTTCTCCACAGGGAAAGTTCAATGAATGGTATATGTCAGCCTGAATGTATTAAAAAACACTTTCCCCCATGTTGATAGGCATTTAAGTAAAACATAAGAGTCCCACCTCTTTGCACGCAGAGGGGTTTGACTTTCTCCGAAGTTCACGTTTGAAAAAGAAGATTTTATTGTAAGAAAATACAGTTGCACGCAACGCTAGGCATTTGTTTGGAGTGGGGAGTGAGAATTTTGTATTTGGAAGCATTGAGAGGACGTGGTTGCATGGAATTTCCTATTACAAAATCACCCAAGATGACTTTCCCTTTGAAACAAAAATGCAGTGCCATTACTCTTTGAAGGAACACACGGGGAGAGAAACACAAGTGCACTTCTCACGAACAACTGCTGCTACTTCTGATTCTGCTGTTGGCTGTGGCTGTACCTGCTTACTACCTATACCGTATCATCATATACGTTTCCTGTTTAAAATATTCTTGCATGAGGAGAAAGTACGGGAAGAGAGAGAGAGAGTTTTTCTGTAGTGAAACATCTGTTGACTAGAAAGACGGAAGACGAACGAGGCAGTAGAGGAACAGCATTGCAGTTGAATTATGTCGTCAAAATGCAAACGCGTTTGTTCTTTGTGCTTAGGAGTCGTGAGTACCAACTGGCTGTTGGCTGTGTGTATCTGGAAATCTGAGATTACACATTTCTTTACGCATTTTATACTAAATTGGTTCCAGCACGCACACAAATGCCTTTTAGGGATTAAATGCATGGAGAGCAGTAAAGGCATTCCAGCCTTGTTTTATTTTATAATACACATGAATAAGTTGATTCATGTAATTCGTTTTGGGAAGAGAGGTTTTTTAGCCGTGAATCCTTAAACTATATGAGAAATGCAGGGAAGCGTGACTTTATTTCTTTTCTTTTGTGTGTTCACTCGGTCCAAGTTAAGAAGGTTGTGTTGTGTGTGTGTGTGTGTGTGTGTGGAAGTTAAAGTAATTTTTGTCCTGATCTTGACACGAGCGAGAAGGAAAGGCATTCTTTCTGCAACATCGTGTTATTATTGAAATGCAATTTGCTGCATGAACACTTCAGATGCAGATATTGGATTACAATGCTACACTGAACTTGGTGAAAGGAAAGATTGTTTGCATTTATTGTTTTACGTCTTCATGTTCTGTGGAGGTTATTTGGTACTTTTGGTGTGGAATGGTTCGAATAATGGAAGATTTGAGTGGTTGAGGGAAGTCCTTCAATTCAAAATTTATTACAGGCTGTCGCTATATAGTTTTATTTCTGGTTTCCGGAACTTTGGTGCATTCGATGTGGTGTGTTCAATCTGCTTGTAGAGTTTTGTATTAAGTTACAAGTTACAACGTACTCTGTAGCCCTAATGTAGCACAAATAAAATAGTCGTAGTTGACTAATACTATTTGTGAAATTCTGAAATTTAATATTTCGACTATTGTATAGTAAAAAGAAAGTTCTCACGGGTTCTGATAGAAAATTCAAACGATGACTTATGTTCTAAGCTGCCTTGGGACATGTCAACAATACATTTGATGATGGTTTTCATATGTTTAGCAGGAACGTGATAACCTCCAGGTTCTGGTAGATGATACCTTCTCAGAGAATTAATTGAGCCTGCTTAGTGTCAAAGGTGATAGAATAATCATGAGTCCCTAGTTTGCTGATCAGGTCAGTGATCAATTACCCAGAAGTATTATTTATTTAATTTATTTATTCTACAAGAGGCAGGTAAATTACATCTCAGGTGTTCAGGTTTATTTACGAGTACAGTGAGAGTTTGATGAGAAAGCGCGCAGGGTATTATTATGATAGGACGAACATTGAATAATAATACTTTCGACCACTCTGCATTTGAAACCTTTGGAATTGCAGAGATGCTTCTGATATGAAAACTCCAATGCCGAGGCTTTAAGTAAGAATTCCGTATGTAAGAAAAGATTCCTCGTGATCATGAGACACCAATCTTAACTTCTTAATTCATTAAGATACGTCGGGTAAAGTTGATTCGTTCGGAATAAACTATTTATTGCATTACGTCCTCAATCATCCACTGACTAATTGCATATTAATCACAGCCTTAATTGAAGATGTACAATTGTAAACCTTGCCATAAGAAATTGCCTATTGTCACTTGCGTGCTACAAACAGTATTTAGTGATTATTAACGCCCGTATCCATAACCGTATCCTCCATATCCGCCATATCCTCCGTATCCTCCGTATCCTCCATATCCTCCGTATCCATATCCTCCGTGCAGTCCTCCCCACCCAAGTCCAAAACCGTAGAAGGCTCCCAAGAATCTCCCGTCTCGCGAAGTTGTCTCTGGAGCCGGATGGTCTGGAGTTGGAGCACAGGAACAAGTCCCAATGTACACGACAATCAATGCCAACAAAATCTGCCAAGTCAAAAGTCAATAAATGTACTTTTCCGTCAGCTTACAACCACTAAAGGTTCTTGGAATAAACACAATAAAGAAACTCACCTGAACTCCTCTCATATTGAAACAGTTGAAATGAAAAACCCAGCTAAACCTTGACTCTCACTTTCAGAATGAATTTACAACTCATATTTTCCCCTTTTATACCGTTTTTAGGACATTAAGGTGTCCAGGTTTGTGATTCAGCGTGTACATTTCCACCAGTTTCCAAGTACTCGTTTGCTTAATTAAGGAAAGTACTAACATAATACACTCACACGATACTCTAATACCTACGTATACATTAATTACTAATTACTCACTCATAATGCGAACAGTATTGGCTATGGAATATTTTCGGTCCACAAAACGGGATCCAAGGATTACTTTCTTTTAGGACGCCCTCGAAGTGACTCAGCAAGTTTAGACCTAATAAATATCAAACATTTAATTAAATTGTAATATATCGAATAAGGGTCTTCAGCATAATCGATTCCGAGAAAAGCTCAAAATGAAGAAAAATGTATACTCGTCTGTTTTAGGTTACATCAGAATATTCACTTTTATTGGGGAGAAATAGAGTATCACATCATAACACGGATGACTGGAGCCACTTTCTCTCCCCAAATCAACGTGAGTCTGGGTTTCAGAAGATAGAAAGCAGTTTGAATATGCAGCCAGGAAAAACACGCTATCAAATCAAATAACATCAGAAAGTCTCACGAATTCAATAACAAGAATAGTACCACAAGAATATAAATAAACGAAGCATAGGCATTTACAAATACGCATTGTAAACACACACGGCTTTACTGGGAATTCCACTTGATTAAACTCACACAAGGAAGGGTGAAGGAAATATCATAAAACAAAAGGTCTGTTTGTCTTTTCTACAGAAGAGTAAATTGATTTCAAGTGTCATTCGAATGTTATAATACTTCCTTTGATGTGGAAAGTGTGAAGTGAAGTGGCGTTATTTTTTCATGTCACCCATTTCTATGTTGTCTCCATTTAAGGGAAATGCGATGTGAAATTTAAAAGCAATGTAGAGAAGGAAGTATAAAGGAACCTTTTAGGGACCCAGTGAAAGTTTTCAATCCTGCAGATTCGTATTTTGTTGTTGGACTGAGCTTGGCTTGGCCATGTCAGGGAATCAAGTTCCGGAAGAACATCATTTCCTCCGATATTGTAGTGACATAGCAGCAGCAGGTTTCAGCTTCACACAGTTCACGGACCAGCCACGTCTTATGTTCTAAAAGGATTCACACTGCGTGAAGCCTCTAAGATATAAAATACACAGCTAGTGTACACAGTGCTGCAAGAGTATTTCTTCTATATCCCTAAAACTAACAGGAACAATACAACATGAAAGGAATATATGCAGAGGAAATAGTATTAGAAACACCAAGTAAACCAACCAAGAGCGAAATTCTAAGCGGAACAGGATTTCCACTTCAATATATTTTTTCTTGGAAAAATACGGACGAGAAATGTAGACTTGAAGATCATAGCCTGTGTGTACATTTGAGATGTGCACGTCAACAAACACCCACCGATATATTTTAAGTATTACTTACTTGGCTTTTAAATCCTTGAGTATATAATTTTTTATAGGTATAGTGTGTGTGTCAACTTTTCTTTCTTGCTAAATGCTACCTATTCTTCGTTTTGGATCTTGTCCACCACCACCACCATAGGCATCATTCTGAGGGAGTATTACTTTAACGCTTTCCATCCTAAACGGATTTAGTTTTTATGACATTTACTAGAAATATCACTTTACTCTCTTAACTCTCAAGTCTCAAGTCTGCACTCTCCTTTCCTCCCACACGAATAGATTTCTCGTGTGTAAATAAATAAACTGTTGGGCCACGAAGACTTATTCCCTCGTATTTTTAAGTCTGTCTGCCTCTGAAACTTAAACTTTCGTTGCTGGTAAAAGGAGTCCGGAAGTTTAAAGGGCTATTTTGCTTGTTGTACACAACGGGACTTGGAATATTTGGAAACAGCATCAAATCTCAGTTTCAATCTAGCGGATAACCCAACCTGACCTTCACTGAAATTATGTCCATTATATTTTATGACTATTTTTATAGCTAGTGGAATATCTTATGAGTACTTACTACTTTGTAGTAGTTGAATTATTTTTATTTTTATCTGCTTGTATTACACACAAGACAAGCTGGGTGTACGTATTTATGTGTACCTATAATGTGTGTGTGTGTGTAAGCTTAAGTGAAATAAGCTTCGTGAGCAATTGTGGGAGGACAGCCATTGGATTTTTTGTAAAATAAATGGCCAAGTCATTCCAGTTTCGCATAGTGAATGAATTTAGGTTGTGGCCAATAATTTAGCTGAGAAACTAAATGTGTCGCTGTTACCTTTATAGAAATGCTGGAGAAAGAAAAAAAAGTCTGGAGACTTGTGATCAAAAGACACTGCACACACCTCTCTCTCTCACTCTCTCTCTCTTTAGTCTCTTCTGTCAACTGTACTCTTTCCAGTCGAGAGCTCTTACTATAAAATATATCGTCGAAGGTTTCCATACGCTAAGGCTGAGAGCGAGTTTGTTCATAGATCAGCTCGTCTAACTTACTGGGGAAAGTTTGACTAGAAAAATCATACAAGTTGAGAATACAAGCGCCGATTTATTACTTTGGTGTGACATTTCCTAATGGCTTTTATAGACGTAACAGTCTCATAAACTGTCATCTGTCAGGGAACTCAAGTTCGGACAACTTTTCACCACAAAAGTTTACTCATATCTTTATGCTAGAAGAAGTGGAGAGTTAGAGAGGAGCTCGATTGCAACCACAGTGCAATGTTGACTTCGTGTACTTAACTAAGGACGAAGAAGAAGAAAGTTTGGAAGACGACAAGCCAAACTGGATGTGCATACAAGTCAAAGGAACAACTCTAGTTATATGCTTCTTTATTCCTCCTTTCTCCCTATCCCTTCTCCACATTCGTGTCGACGGTGGTAATCATGAATATCCTTCGTGTGTGTACATCATATCGTGTCGATTTCATCTGTCCTCGCTTTATTTTCTATCTCAATAGCCACCCCGGGGGTTTGTCTTGTTAGAGATTTGTGGCTTCCTTTCACTCTCTCTGATTGTTAAGGAAAGTAAACTACTCTGTTATTATATTAAATTGCTTCAGACGGGGAAACAGACCTGTCTTATTCGTGTGTGTGTGTGTTCCCATTACATTACAAGCCCCCTGTTCACTCTTATTCGGGCCCACGCAGTGCACTTGACTACTTGACTGGAGGACTGTGTGATAACCCTGTTTGGCTGTGTGTAGGTAAGTTAGGAAGCTTAAGCTTCTCTGCTGTTGTTACAGAGTTTTTGTATCGTCCCAACGTGATTATCTCCACCCTTTGGCAGCTTCAACCCGCTACAAATAGAGAGAGAGAGAGAGAGGAACACGTAAAGCCTTTTTATTTTAATCAGCCTACACACGTAAATCAACCGGAACAGTTTACTTTTACTCAACAAACTTTCTCTCCCCTATTCGTCTGATCTGAAGTATAGCGAAGACTAATCATCTCACTGCCCTTTCTTCCTTCGCTGCTGTTATCATTATTGCTTTCCCTCATTCATTCCTTCTTCGTGGGATTATTGAGTGCGTGATTTTAATGGGAAGATACACCAACTGATACTCTTCTCCTCTCCACTCGAATTTTCCTTTCAACTTGTTGGACCCATTGTGTTTTGCTTTTATTAGTTTCAACTTTATAATTAACAGCTTACGCGTGCGGATTTAATTTGGATTGGTTTTGTATACTTTATCCCACACTCAAGACTGATGAAGAGTTAGAGAGATGTGTACTTTGGTTTTGGTGGTGCTTTGAGGGTTGCGAGTTGAACAACCGAATGGACAGACTTCCATTATAAACTTTTAAGGTTCACTGCTGGGGGAAATCTATTTTATTAGTGTTTGTACTTGTAGGATATGCTATACTTGTAGGAAGTTTTAACGTGTGCCTTTTGACGTCAGCCAGGCGTCAAAATAAAGGAGAGTGTGTTGCACTCTCAGCTATTTTGAATATCTTTTGGAGGTGATATACACGAGAGGTGGAAGTTTAGGTTCGTCAAGTCAAGTCACGAAGTATTTTGATCATCAATTTCAGCTTTACACGAACAACGAAAGGCAAGGATTATTGGTGAATGAATCACGGTTATCGTTATGACTGTACTTCTTTATAAGTTATGAATGTTAAACGTCAAACCACTTGGATTTGACAAGTATTAGTTTTACTCACGCTAATTTCAAGTAGTACCATGCAGCTGCGTGAGATTAGTGAGATCAACCACGTTGGGGAGATTGGTGAAAGCATATTTAAGGAAATTTTACTGTTGCTGTATGCAGCAGAACATTTTGAAGGGTGTCATAAGAATAAGTTCGGTTTTAGTGGGGTGCGTTCATTTCACACGCTTTACAAAGATCTGTTGTCCTAATTTTATTCTTTACTATGAGAGTATTAGATTACAGCATTCTGCCTCACCACTGTGTGATTATTGGGTAATTAAAAGTGCATAAAGAAATGGAAGGTTGGCTGCATCTTAATAGTTTAATTTTATCAAAAGCACTTGCGATTTAATGTCATTCTTGAGAGGATAATAATGAACACTGGGGAGTGAGAAGAATAACAGGCGTGATTTAATTATCTTCCTTAATCAAGCTGTGCATCCGTCAGACAGGAAAGGGAGGAGGGCTGTGCTTTTGAACAGAAACTTCATTACTCATTAGAAATTAGTATTCCGGAGGAGTTGCTCGCCAAGATATTTTGGAGTTTTCAAATGAGCCGTCTCCGAAGGGAGAAGGAAGCACGGAGCAAGTATTAAAAAGTAGGTAGCTTAAGTAGCATTGCATATAACGATTATTACACAGAAGGATACTTTTTATTGGGACAGTTGAATTGCTGGACTTTCAACGTTATACCTGGAATCACACAAGTATAGTAACTAGTTGAAAGTTCAGGGAGAGTAATTAAGTACCATTGAATTTTAATTTAGAATTCGGAAAACTTAATTAGCTTACGTTGTACGTGGGTAGTTTGCTTTTTAAAATCGTTTGTGAAGAAGTATTACTTCAATCAGGAATATTGAGATGAGTGGGTGTGTGTGTGCTTATTGAAGTGAAGAAGGGATGAGCCACTGTAGCTCATTGTCAATTGGCACAAGAAGGAGACGAATGATTAAGAGACACCATTGACAATAGTTAGTTGTCACCAAGACTGTCATCGTGTCTTGTGGCTAATGGAGTATGTGTTTGTACAACTGAGTGAAATACTTTACAAGTAAAGAATGGCTCTGTTGAGTGACACGAGGCGCATTTTTCATTCTACTTTTCCTCAGCTCTTCAAATGCAGACAGGAGAGGAATTTCTTAATGCACGCTATTCATTCATCCGTACCATTACGGAAGTGTGTGTGTGTTTAGTGTTTAGGCACGAAGGAAAAATGTGGAGGAGTGGGTATAACAAATATTCAGAAAAATATTGAGAGATCTTTCCGAATAAACCCAGTCCTTGGTATGTTTTTGGTAAATGTAAAGAACAAAGTGAGCAACTAATAAGACAAGACGGTCTATGCACAGGATCAGTTTGGTTGAATGCTTTTACTACTCCGGCTGTGCGAGAGATTTGAAATTCTAATAAAAATGTATGTATGGAAGGAGGAAGAGAGGAGCTTTCTTATGTAAAAAGTTAAATCTAAATTATATCCTGTGTGTGCGTTCTAGTCTTTTGTGTGATCATAAACCATGCAAACTCCGATTCACACACAAAGCATCTCTCTCTTGACTCTGTACTCTTTGTACTTGTAGTTTGAGAGCTTGAACACTGGGTCGTTTCGGATAACTCGGTCAGAGCGACTTAAAAACAGAGAATACGCACGAAATAAAAAATGTAGAGTATCCCAGCGTGTTCTCTTTAAGGTTGGGTGAGTTTCGGAAAGAGAAATGCAAATTGTTAGTTTTCTCAATGGCCATAAGTCACTGGGAGTATAGGGAGAGAGAGAGAGAGAGAGAGCTGCGATATATACGATAAGAAAACAAGATATCGGAAACAATAGAAACAAAACATAAGATATCGAGTAGTATGTTGATGTTGGAGGAAGTCAAATCTTTCTTTGAGTGATGACACGCTCTACTTTGTTTTGATGTGGAGCTCTTTGCCTCCTCTCACTTTTTGATTTGATATATTGGAAGACTTGTGTCTGAAGAATGCATGCGAGAGTTAAGTAAACTTGGAGAGATTGCTTTTCCAAAGAGATGAGGTGGTAGGTGGGTACACACACACGCAAAATACACGAGAGTCTTTATATGGACTCTCTTGGGTTTACAAAGAAAATTTGGATGGGAGGATGGGTAGCCAAAAGTAAAAGACACTCATTTCGGTGCTACTCGTATTCTACTCAACTAGGCGAGGTATCAAATTGAATACTGGCACACAGACTTAAATTCCGGTAGGAAGAGAGATCTCCGGTGCAGAGTTAGATATCTTTACACATTTCAGTATTATTGCTTTTCTTGTCATTGGTTAACGGAACATGAGATCGCGTATGAAATGTGAAATGTGTGGGCTTCGGAGACTGTGTGAAAGGTAAGATGCGAATAAGGTTTGCTTGAAGGTAGGACTTGTGTTACAATCGAGGTTTTATAATCGTATCAAATGAAATTTACTTGTTTGTGTTTTTGGAATTTGACGAATTACAATCATCCCAGATTCGTCATACAGCGAATGAAAATAAAAATATACGAAAATTGAAACGAGGGCTGCGAAGAGATTTCGTTGAAATTATAACTTGTAGGGAAAAGTTATACGCAAAAGAGTCATCAGACATCGATCGCAAGTAAATGAAAAGTTAGTGTACGTTAGTAAAGGGATGGGTCACCCGCGTGACAGTGGCTTTTATATGTAAGTATTTTTGAGCTTTTTAACTTCCCATTTTTCTTTGAAGTATTAGTTTTCTTGTTTTGGAAGGAATTGTTGATTTTAATTTCCAGAAAATAATCGGATTATTTGCTAAGAGATATTATTTAAATTGTTTGTTATTT
>JAQGAD010001794.1:0-16984 GCA_034696625.1 Isotomurus palustris | reverse complement strand
ATTGTCCTCACCCGGAACATCATCAATTGATGATTTCGAATTTGAATTAAAATTAAGGGATTTCTCGATGCACTTGGGTTTTCGTTATGCGATTTTTAAAATTTCAGAACGTTAACTGCTTTTGTTAAATTTATATTGAAGACGTTAAGGAAAAGGTTTATTCTGATTTGGGAACCTATCAAATAAATACGCAATACTTCACGTGCGACTTCCCTGTCCAAAACATAATATGATGGAATATATGCACATCGCTATTTCAGAACACGATTGTTTCTTTACAACACAACAACCGTTTCATCAAATTTGGTTCTTGGTAGCCACAAACTCAATGGGAAACTTGATTGTTGCATCAGTAATGAAACTTTTGAAATTCGGAATCATTAATCAATGGAACGGCTTGGCTTTGAGTCAAGCTTGGTTGCTAGAGAGAAATCAAATCCACTACGTTTCACAGTTTAAACAGGGAAAGGAACCGTCTCCAACGGAGTTGAAGGGAATCGTGAATGTTTTTGTTGCACATTTAGTTCTCACACTTGGATCCATTGTATTGTTCCTGTTGAACATTTGTGTGAAAATGTATACTGCAAGAAAAACCAAATCTAAGAATGAAGTCACACAATTTAATATTGAATCAGCTTCAGACTAAATTAAGATAAAACTAGCTGCTCGTGTTGTCCAAATTGCAGAATATACATAAAGTTTGTGATGTAAAAAAGTATTTCTGTTGGTGTCTTAATATGTATGGGGTTGCCTTATTTGAGTTGCATTCGTCCATTTTACTGTTTGAAAATATGAATTACTACTCTAAGGGTAAAATCTCATTCTAATCTGAACAATTGTGAGAATTTTATTCACTCTGGCATCGATTAAGACATTTTTCAGAAATATGAAAGACAAAAAACAAGAGCTCCAGTCGTAAAGTCGGGTTTATTTGATTCGTGGTGAGTCCAAATTAAGAATTTCGATTGATACGGAAATATTTTGTTGCATAGCACGATGGAAGTTGGGTTACTACTTTTCGCATATACTCTTGTTTGACTGTATTAAAAATTATACCAAATCAATTTAATAGCTTAGCTTTTATTTGAGTGAAAGGGATAGTAATGGATTTTAGCAAAAGCAATTTCCGACATCAGTAGAACCCTTTGAAACCTATACCTAATAAACAGGGATAATTGATGAATGAACGAAATTAGTTTTCTTGTCTTACTTCGTCTTAAACTCAAGCATGTTATGAAAATTAAAGACCACATCTTATTTGCAGGAATCTGGAACACACCTCACAATCCACCAAATTATTTTGTAGATAGACGATATTTATCAGGATTGAATTAAAAGTATAATTTACATGTCAAATAAATATATTTCATGTATTTTATTTGCAATGGTGGTACATTTAAGGATTTAAAAGGTTGAGAACACTCTGAGAAGCTTGTCTAGGTATAATTAAAGCGAATAGTTCCAAATAAGTAACTAATTTACGAAATCGTATGCATGTTTGCATGACAAATGTGAGGAAATCAATCAAATGTTCACAAAAATTCGTGGCCTATTGGATAATTGGTTGTGTTGGAATTCAAAAGGTGGCAATTCATTTGGTGAAGCTTAACTAAAATATTGCTGCCAATGGAAGATGTTAAGGTTGGTTCTTAATTTAGAGAAACACAGATACTGCAACAAGAGATACAAAATTAAAAGGGATTAAAACTTTAAATCTTTAAACTTACGTCCTTAGTAATACATATTTAAGCTTGCCGAAGATTAGCATAGCTCTTTGGAAGATCAAGACAGTTTTTTTCATCCAATCTGTCTCCAAAAGTCGGGTATTTGTCACACATTACCTTCGAGGAACACACTTATTCTTGTTCCTGCAGCCGGACTTGTTTTCTCCACAGTAATCACATCCACTTATGGAATGAATGTTTTCCCCCCAAAATTGTTCACATTGTCTAGATATTTTCACCTTATTCAAATCGTTGTGGTCTGGAGTTCCAGGTTGCTCAATATCTGACATACCTTCAAAATTTGCAAAACTCCAGACATTGATTCACTCTCTACTAGTACTGACGGATTGAATGCTCGTGTACCAGAAAGAGTAGTCGGAGGGGCTCATGCATGAATTCGTTCCAACTTTAACTGCTCGGCAGGTACGTTTACATCGTGGAGTTTTTCGGTGTACAAATCAAATTCAAATGCGTAACTTTCTACAGCGTCTTTAATTTGTGTATTTATTTGTTAGTGATCGCTAAAAATTGTATGTGTTTTTTGTTTAACAGAAAAATAAGTTGGATCAATGAATCATCCGAGCATGTTTTGTCACGCACCAAATTTATAAGACAAAATATCCGGTCTCGAATTAACATTAAGTAAGGCTAACTTATTTAAGACTTTATTTGAAGGGCAGTTCATTAGTGCTGTCTACAATTTTCAATTCGGCAGCAGGTTCTTCTGCCTCCCAGCACTAAAATATTTCTGTTTTGTTTTGTTTTAAATATTCCTATACTCCATTACAGGTTGGTCTTGACACGGTATAAACTTTAAACAACGTATACGATATAGTAATTGAAAATTAACTTTGTTTAATTCTCTAATTAATTAAAATTGAAGGTATAACGACCTTAAGGTTATATTTGATTTAAAGACATAGAAACGTAATGGTAATTCTGACATTTTGACTTGTTGGGCTTATGGGAGACATTTAAATAAGCCACAACTTTTCAGTAAGTATTAAGTAGTCACTCTCCCCTCATTTCAAGTTATCTGCCTTTCAATTGGTAGTCTTTTTAACTCACATCGTTTACAATTCTCTCAGTAAGAACTTTGGGTCAGGAATTAAATTTCATTCTTGCTAAGAATTTGCAATAATTTTACTAACGATTTCTTTGTGCATGACCAAAAACCTGCATAATTTTTATTTTTCAGCAGCCTCTACTTTAAATTTCTTACGTAGCAACAAGCTTTGTCTCAAACAAAAGACCAGAAATATATTTGCTATCATTTACCAGTATTCTCGTGCGCGTGAGCGTCGTGGCTTCACAGTTGGCCGCTTGAAAGAATTCATTTTTCTGCCTTTCAGGTTTATACACTCAACTTTGTCTTGACCGCAACAATCTTCAAATATCTCAAGGTTTTTCCTTGAGTAGAGTTCACAGTAGGTTCGAAACTTTCCCCATTCCCAGTGGTTTTTGTAACAGTATCCGCCATTGATTGGTGGTTGTTCGATACACCTGGCTGTCACGTGTTCCTTACCACCACACATGCAGGCTATTTTAAAAGCTGCCGTAGATATCCAGTTAATACTTCCAAGGCAACTCACGACCAGAAGAACAATCCAGAATCGAATGAGATAGTACTGAAATTATTAATTTATGTTTATGGAAGAAATGAACGTGCTAATGGCAAAGATGGTTTTATCTTTACCATAATTATTTCCAAAGTTAAACACCCGAATCCTGATCCGTTATGACCTTATGGTTGTGTAAAGAGTTAACTTGTAGTAAATGAAGAAATTGGTCGAATTCCCCTAAAGGGAAATACAGATTGTTATACGTTCAGTTAAATAACAAAGTATTTTGCAGTTGCGTAGTTTTCCTTAATTAGCAGCAGTCGACTCGACAAACAATCAATTGAACTAACCAAAATTCGAAAGTGTAGTTTTCTAAATTTAATCGGTGGTTGTTTGGTTCACTTCGATTTACAAGCAACAATGCATTAAATTATTCAATTCCCTTTAGAGTTTAAAGTTGTTTTAGAAAACACGGTGACCTAAAATTTCAAGCCAGTTAAGTGTATACTTCGATTGTTATTAAACAATACTGCAATGTAATTATTTTGTTTGCAAAGATTATTTGACGATGACGTACAGCATTCTGATTTAATTAATCCAGGCGCAAAAAATATTTGGTGTGTAAATCAGAATAGTTTGGGTTTCTTGCTCTCTGTGGTAAGTATTTAGCAAGGAAGGTGGATAATATTTTAAATAGGAAGCGACACTCAGAGGAATCCCGCTTTTGTAAGCATCTAATATTACAACTAATAGTAAGACTTTATTAAGGAGTGTCAACTCCTTTATGGGAATGCTCTGTCTGTATGTATGTATGTGGTCGCGATTTGTCCACAAGATTATCTCGGAAACGGGAAGACTTTTCAAATTCTGGTTTTTGGAAATTATTACTGATAGCCTGCAGGTGATCACTATTGATTTTCAGGTCGATAGGTCAACCCCTTACGGGTCAAAGGTCACAGGTCACCAAATTTTTTTCAAGTCAACACCCATTGAGTGGGGTGTCGTTGGAAATGTATTGACCTGGGAATTACGACTAACCCATAGTGACGGCCCTGTGACATCTAGTTCAAAAATTGTGACCTTTTAAAATTTTGGGGTTAAGTGAGATTTCACTTAAAAGTGACTCCTATACCTACTGTGAGTCTTTGACAGTAGCTTTTTGTCACCGACCTCGAAATTTACCAGGAACAAGGGTCAAAGGTCAATTTTGGCTCAGTGACTAGAAAGTGCTTCACTTGTTATTTCACTCAACGGGTCCTTATTCCCCAGCTCCTGATACTTCCCCCAGCGTCAGATGAATGCATACACGTGATTTCTCTACTGTCCTTGACATTGTGTGGCGACGAAAATATGCACACTTAACTCAACTAATGCAATGCACCTCTTGAGTCTGGACTCGGGCACAGAAAATCGACTCTGGTAATTTGAACCTTCAATCTACGTGGTGTTCATGAGTATTTCTATAACTAACTAACTATACTAACTGCTAACTACAACTACTCATAATTTCTAGAAAATTGACGCTCCTTGGTTACACCTGCTTGAAACGGTTTATTTCTTTATTGATGTAATCACCAGCATATCTTTGACACGTAAGTAGATATTGATATTAGTAATAGTTTCTTCATTTAAGTTATGGAATAGGAATGCTAGATTATTGCCTTTCTCTTTGGGAATTATATAATCACCTAGAAACGTGTTTCTAATTGCACCGTAATTTTTGCAATTGATAATAACATATCGAATACTACAAATAAAGAATTGTTTCCTGGGAACAATGTCACAGAATTGCAATTAAAAGACTACAACAGCCAAGACATGTTAGGGATTGCCTTTTCAAGTGAAAGGAGATTGCAAAGTGGGAAGAAGGAAAACTCTTACTTGCAGATAAACAAGTGTGTTTTGTGTGTTCCGTGACTGCTGCTGATGTCAACTGCTAATCTGCAATAAGCAAGTAAGCTACTTTAAATACGTATGCCTGTCACATTCCATAAGCAATTTACAATAAAAATAACTGGACCCAGCCTTGTTTATTCTTTACACGTTTTATGCATGAACACATGCCTACAATTTTTTACTGTCAGGCCAGTTCCCCGGCTAATCTTGTGGCATCAGTTTAAAATCTTGTATGTGTGTTTATGCAAAGAATTCAATTTCTTGTCGTATTTATTACGCTTCCGCAAGGGTGTCATTATATGATGCAAGCTAAAAAGTTTGACCTTCATCATTTTGCATCAAACAGTTTAAACTTTAATATGTTAGCCTTGAAACTATACGTTGATCAATATCGTCGAGTTGATAACTCATATAGTCCAGTATTTTATTATCGGAATTTCTATAACGACAGTAAAGGAAAACTTCAACATAGAATGTGGTTGCATGATTCAAAGCGATTATCTACGAAGATTTTAATAATTACTACTGTGAATCTGTGGAATTATATTCAAACACTTTCAGCAAACATTGGAGTGGAGTTTTAAGATAGCGTTGAAGGTAAACTGTAAGCAGGTTGTAATTTTATCGCTCCTGTTTGCAATAATTGACGAAACCAAATTGATTATAGTAGCTGATTATTTGAATTAAATGGATTCGTGGTAAAAGTACTGGTCACTGGACGTTTAGGTAAGTGAGCGGAAAGTAACGATGAGTTTTTCGTAAAATGGAATGAAGCTAAAGTAAATTGGAGTTTTTAGAGTTGTAACTCATGTTGACCTTTGCAAAAGATATATAACTGTCTTCGACTTTTATGCAAAACAAAGATCAAACTTCTACACGCATGTTTTATTAATTCCTCTTAGGTTCTGAGCTAGATGGAATCCGGATTTTGCTTATATGATTTAAGTCACAAAATGCACTTTACCAAAGAAACGTTACATCTTTACTTTAAAAGGGTAATCGTGCAAGTGCCATTCTAAAATTATAATTCAGAGGACGGGGAAGAGGGTAATTTACATTTGTGTACAATTTATCATGGCATGTTCTTCACACTTTTCTGCTGGCTTAACTTTGAATTACATTTGTATCCTTTACACAAAATGCTGGCAATGGAATGATACATCTTAATTATTGCCCTGAAATAAACATTAGATTGCGGGGTTTCTACTTTAATTGGAGAAACTGGTAGCTCTAAATTGTTTAACCAATTATAACAACCTTGAAACTACCTTTGCGAAGATAACAGAACATATAAGAAAGACGTTTACTCAGTAAGCACGGATTTCCATTTTACGATATTGTTGGTTTTGTTAGCAGGAAATTGAGTTCTATGGGACAAAGTTAGAAAGTTTTCCCATTGAAGTGTGTTAAATAGCTTCACCTGCATTCGTTCAGAAACACCAAGAATAAAAATAAAATTAACTACACACTGTTTAATTTAACTTCAGAAATAGAGATGATTCCAATTAGGCTGATTGTGAATTTTTCTCCAGGTACACTGCTCATGGTTTTTTTCTGCCTTTGTGGGAACAATCCAGAAACCGAAGGATTAAAGATACCGAAACCACGCAACGGAAAAATTTGCACTGTGCATGCTTATGATTTTACAAGTACCCCAAAAATGACAAGTGCATTTCAAGATCTGATCTTTGAGAACAAAGAAACAGTTTTGTTTACAATATTTTCGTTCAGAAAAAAACTTTATTCACGCCTTCCAGTACAGCCAAACATTCATTTCTTTGAGGAGTGCACATTTAACATTATATTCCTCGATATACAATCAGCAAAAAATCACAGTATCTTTCAGTTCGTCTATTTCATCATAGACAGAAATGCGTATATTTGGAAACAAAGCGAGTTTTCAATTTTTATCATTGTAATTGAGCCAAGGGGATTTTGGGATGTGAACGTGGCTCGAATATCGCCAATAAGATTGTGTTTCCATGTTGTCAGTAGCAAAAACAATTTCTTTCCAAGCTGGTTTTTTAGTCAGCGGAATTATTTCCCTCTTCGGAACTTTGAGGATTTTGAGAAAATCGTTTCCCAAAGTGCTACACCGAAGTTTGTTACCGACAGGCAACCATCACCTGTAGTTTTAACTCCAGACAAATTTATGTTATACCCATTTTGTCTAATGAATAGATGGACCGGTGATAACATAATTAGGAGTAAATTTTGTCGTAAAGAAGACATGCTGATGCAAAATTTACAGAGCCTTCACAATTTTTCAGTGCAAGAAATCACAGGTAGTACGATTTCAAATGGATATTGGGATTTAGGGCTCATTTCACGCGTAGTAAGTCCCAGCAGCGATGAGTTGGGATTAAGCAACGTGTGTAGTGCTGTGTCAGGTGTGTCACCAGAAATCATTTACTGTCAGCAACCAGCAAGCAGTGTCCTCTCTTTCTCAAACCTTGTGTCCACATTTCCACAGAATATTTGGAATCTTTTCTTTATTGCTACTTTTGCCTATGTTGCCTTATCTTGTTGCAATTTTAAAAAGCTGAGCATAACACAACGGGTGATAATATTTTTGCAAGTTTCCTACTCAGTTCTCAACATGTTCATCGATCAATTTCCTGGAGTTGATAGCGTGGCCAGTTTAGTATTCTACATTGGGATAAATTTTGTTTCTTCGTTGTATCGACAAGAGTTTAAGGCGGAAACTATAGTCAGCGAAGCCCCAAAAGTTATTAATGACTTAACGGAGTTGCTTCTTGGAGGATACAAAATAATTCCATATAATCTTCATGGTACGGATATGGATAAAGAAATCTTTGTTAATCAAACGTGCAAGAATATGGAAATATTTGTGAAAAGTTCGCATAGAGGAGACTTTCCTTGCAACAAAATATGCAACATGAATTATCGAGAGCATGCCCAGACAAAGGTTTATTCTGATATGACTAATTTGACAAACAAATACGCAGTGATTCATTTCACACTTTACTTACCAAAAATTATGATGAAACAATTTTTGAAAAAGCTTTATCCTAAAGTTGACTGTTTTGTAACAACAAAGCCGCCGTTTAGTCAACTGTTGTCTTACGTCTCTCAAAACTCCTTAGGAATCCTTATAACGGAATCAATAAAGAGCTTTTCGAAATTCGGATTCCCTAACTTATGGGATGACTTAGCTTCGAATCAAATTTCGATTCTGCGGAGAAAAGCTGCAAACTTAAGTGAAGAGGGTTCAGATAACGAGGCTATTGCAATAGCGCTGGCAACAATCACGAATATTTTCCTTGTTTGGTGGGGTCTGATTGTTGGATGCATTATTTTGTTTGTAGCAGAATTCTGTGTTAGAAAATACTGCGCACAAAGAGACAGTTTTAGAAATATGGTCAAAAGAATTGAGGCTTGAAGATATATTGGTTATTGAAGCTGTGAATTGCTTTGTTGTTTGAGTAAATTCCGAAGAAGGATTAATTAATCATTATGTAAATAAACGTTTTAAGAAATAAAAACCTCTGGCTTCTTTTGCTACACTTACTGTCATGTCGTCCAGTGTACGAAATATTTTGAATCACCTGTCATTGTTTAAAACAAGATGAAGTGGACTTCCGTGAGTAGCTAATGCGCCCGGCTGTCTGAGAGTATGTTTTTGTGGGTTATGATTAATGAATGTGCAGTGAAGCTATTTTCATACAGCCATCTCTAGTGTTTCAAAACAAGACGATGTAGTCGATTTGGCTATAAGTGACAAGGTTGATACAAATAAGCATGCAATCAGTCAGAGAGTGATCATTGAATCAATGGACCGATAATTTGTTCCAGATTATTGGGATAATTTAAAGAAAACCAAGTTGTGGAGTAGATTTTTAATCGATAAATAGGTGTCTGTAAAATGTCAACAAAGTTCACTTTGATTTTCTTGCCTATTTCGATTGTCGGGGTTGCAGGACTTGCTCCGTTAAGGTTTTTAGAGTACCGATTACGTATAATTATATTGATACACAGGGAAAATATGAAAAATACCAGCCTACTATGCCAAACTACACCGACTTTTGCCTTTTTTGCATCACGTAAATGTACGCTTGTTCCATGTTTTGTTAGGGAAAGATTCAATTCTATGAATATATGACGTTGTGTTTATGTTAATTAATTACGCTCATGCACACATCTCGCGTATTTACATGCATCGTATATGGGGAAATCAAGTGATGGATTGCGTGGCAACGTAGTTTCTCTTACCTCTGTGTAATCCTGTAAAGTAGATAAAAGTATGGCCGAATGACGATGAAGAACTGAAAACAAAACGAGTTCAGATCAATTTCGAACTTTGGTTGGTCAATTTGCGACAGAAGAGAAACAGTCCCTTTCAAAATTCGTTTGCACTGGACTGAACTGAAATGAAGTGAAATTTTCAGTTTCTGAACAGGACCTCGCTGAGCACTAGTTGTGCATGATAAGTGCGAGGAATAATTAATTTCCATTTCGGGATTAATACTTGTGCATACATTTATTGACATTATCTCTAAAAAGGAGAACAGGTGAAGTACGTGAGGATTCTTATCTTCCATGGAATTGATGCTAATGGATTCAAAAATAATGCATTCAGAAAATCCACTGTCAACAAATCAATGATGCTCTGCAGTTAGTTTATGATTGCCAGATTGCTGGTTCAATTCATCTGTTTTTATAAACAATATTCAGATGTCGCATCTTTAATTGTGATATTATTTGCCGTGAAATAATTATTGCTCGGTGCAAGTGCCAATTGATAGTATAAAATTGCAAGTGATCTACACTCTTTAATAACCCTACTGTTGTAGAAACTAGGTACGTTCCACTTTCTTACTGCGCTGGGAAGGTCAAAATAATCGTCACCAAGAGAAACATAAATTGTAAGTAGGCATATGCAAGGAGTGAAACATCGGAGAAAGCATGCCATTTTACAAAGTTAATTAATTAAGCACGTAAATTAAAAAATACAGTCACAAGTACTCACAGATTTCTTGCCAGCTATTTATTTCAATTATAAGCCAATATTTATTCCTCGCATTTACAGTTCCAAAAATTTTGGTTTTACCCAACATAATATTGGCTAAAAATAACTGATCAGTTCAGTGGAATAAGACTCTAGTAGCATAAGCCAGCATATGAAGGAAAAGATACGAATATGTTCAACACATTAGGATAGATTGCATTCATCTTAAGCACACAGTTCGACGTAAAATCTGTCTTTGCTCATTAATAAATATTTAAATTTAAACAACCTTTATCGACCTTAATCAGCTTGAAATATAAATCACAAATAACTCTTTTCAGGCAAACACATCTAATAAATTCATCGCTTAAACATTATCTCGGATCCTGGAGTCCTTTGGATGTGAACATTCTAGGAGCAGTAGCGGTCGGGTGGCTGCTTTTGTTGTTTTTATGATGAACTGTATTCATTTGGAGAAATAGGCGTACATCTTATTCGCTTGTACACGTATTGTGTGGACCAATCAAGTAATTGATGGCGTGACGATGTAGTTATTAGCCCAGGTATTTGGCTTATAGGAACACGTAAAGTGTCCGTCCGTCCGTCTGTCTGTATGTGCCTCCATTTACTCATGAGGGTAAATTATCACCAAACTTGGCAGTCTATTAGTGAAAGCGATTCCAGTTTGTCTTTTGGAAGCAAAATTTCGCTGTGACCCATAATTCGTCCCGTGGCAAATTGTTAAACCCCAGCATGTAGAATTTGTTGATTTCTGTTAATCAAGATATCTCATGTGTTTCGCAACCAAATGAGAAAATCTTTACTGCTGCTATTAAAAGCCTTAGTCCTTGTTAATTTCAACCGACGCCTGGATAGGTTGGTGTAATATTATCCTTAGAAACTGAACTTAAGTGCGTTTCTAAGAAGCACCGTAAAGTTTGTTCCGAGCAGATTTGTGTGAGTATGCATCCGATTGAGTTGAAAATTGCAGCCAATTTGCATTTGCATGGTTTATTGTGTCTATCAAAATCTGAGTCTGCTACGATAACTGACAAGTCCGTGCGGGGTTATTAAGTGCTTCCGCTAAATTAGGGAGTTTTACTTAAACTGTAATTACTCAAAACTAGTAAATCTGCGCCATTCACATTTTGCGAGTTGTTGGAAAACGTGATGGAATTTTGTCTTTTGGAATTAGAATTTTAGTGTGATGCTTAGGTCTCAACATGAAGCATTTGATATAGTGCTCACAAATATATCTCATGTGTTTCGAAAGCAAGTGAAAAAATCTTTGCTTATGCTATCAAAAACATCAGTCCTTGTTAATTTGAACTTACACCTGGACAGGTTGGTAGCATATTGGTCTTAGAAACGTAACTGAAGCACGTCTCCAAGAAGCACCATAAAGTTGATTTCGCCGAGTATGTATCTGGTTGAGTTCAAATTTAGAAAAACAAACCTCTGCAAGGTTTATTGTGTCTCTCTAAAGATGAGCTTGCTACAATAATTAACAAGCCCATGCGGGATGATTAAGTTATTACGATAAATTAGCTAGTTTTGCTTAAAATGCAATATCTTCCTTAAAAATGCGCTGACTGCTTAAACTGATTCAATATTTAAATTCCAATAGCTGTCCCTAATTCCCTAGTTCCCTAATTGCTAAAGCCCTAGCATCCCTTAACCACTTGGCAACGACTACTTAATGAATGATGAAATATTTATTTCTAAGGGAAAATTCTTACAAATTGTGTGCGTTTGACGCATGTGTGCCTGTCAAATATCTAGGCTTGGAGAATCTGCTTGATGTTGGTTTCTTACCTCTGAATAATGTAACATAAGACAAAAGAGGAGCAAAGAACACATAACTAAATACTAAATAAGCGATAGTCAGCAAATTTTTTAATAATGCTGAGGTGCTTTAACTTTAATGTTGAGACCTATTGGTGTCACATAAAAATCGATAAATGTACGGTTTATATTCAGTACAAAACCTTGTCCAAAGTGGGACGAATTTATTTATCACAATAAAGTTTCACGCTAATGAAAGCCATTTTTACTTCTACCTGCAATACGCTTGTGTGCAGCTGCTGTTTAAATCCTAGATTACCCCTAAGAGATCCAATAATGTGTATTTTAGGCTATTTACTGCGATTGCTAATCCTTGTTTCGATTACGCATGGAATTGCACTAAAAGATGACGAGTTTAACATACCACAACCACCTAACTTTAAGATGTGTACAGTCCATTTGTATGATTTTTCAAATATTACATCTTTAAAAAATGCCATTGAAAATTTGATTTTGAATAATAACCAAACAGTTTTGTTCACAATCCAGTCAATCAAAAGAGGACAAGCCACTTTCCAGCCAATGCAACCAAACATTAGCTTCCTTGAAGAATGCGCAATTAATATTTTGTTCCTTGAATTAGAAACTAAGAAAAATCGAAATGTTATCACTCTTGATTACAATACATTTATTGGTGAAAGTGCCTACATCTGGAGGCCAAGCTTATTTTCTACTTTTATTCTAGTAACCACAAACGGAGGTGTCCGGGACTTAACGATATCTCGAAAATCCCCTGTGAAGTTATTCTTTCATATTGTCAGCACAACAAACAGCATCTTCCCAAACCGATGGTATTGGGAGAGGCAAGCGATTGTGCTGCGCAACCAGGATGATCTGGATAAAATCATATTCAAGGAGTTGCCTCCGAAGTCACTGACAGACTTGACTCAAGCACCAGTGATTCGAGCAATAAAAATCGATTTAAAGTACCCGTTTTGCTTAAATATGGTGTATACGGGGATCAGCGCTGGGCAAAAAATGGTATGTGACTTAAAAGATATAATGTTACACAATTTTCAGAGCATGTACAATTTTACTGTGCAAGCGCA
The DNA here is from genome assembly GCA_034696625.1 of Isotomurus palustris. Classification (NCBI taxonomy): domain Eukaryota; kingdom Metazoa; phylum Arthropoda; class Collembola; order Entomobryomorpha; family Isotomidae; genus Isotomurus; species Isotomurus palustris. The sequence continues at coordinate 3,939 of JAQGAD010001794.1, read as the reverse complement.
TTCAAATAATACAAGTACCGCTTTGGACCTTGGAATTATATACACAAGAATAGATGCACACCCGGATTTTAGGGAAACTAGCAGAAGTCCTATGATACGTCAGGCTAACTTTGAAATTTCTTACTTCCAAGCGAAAGCTTTGGTGAATGTACACGTATCCTTTTCAAATCTTGTCTCCACGTTTCCTAATTATGTATGGTTGATTATCCTAATTGTTGTAATTTTTAACGCCCTGACTGCGGGATTCATGTGTAATGTAGATGGTTTAAGGAACTCCGTATCGCTGAGCTTAAAAATTGCGTTCTCGTTTCTGAAAATGTTCATTGAACAATGTCCTGAAGTGAATACCGTAACCAATTTACAGTTCTACTTTGGTTTGATTTTCCTGTCTTGGATATACAGGCAGGAATTGAAGATTGATATGATTGTCAACCAACCCGCAAAAATTTTAAACGACTTAACGGAGTTGCTTCTACGTGGTTATAAAATTATAATCTCTGGTCTTTTTGGGCCGCTTCAGGAAAGAGTTTTCCTTGTTACGACAATCTGCAAAGGACTGGAGATCTTTGTGTCAAAGTCACACCAACCAGACTTTCCTTTTGATAAAATATGCAACGCAACTTATTTGGAAACAGATCGGGAGGTCGTGTATGCAGATTTGGGCAACTTAGGTAATAAATACGCAGCGTTTCACGTTTGGGAACCATTTTCAAAACGGGATTTGCAGGAATACATGCGAAATCTTTATTCAGAACAGGATTGTTTTTTTATTACGCAAACATTCTATCGCCAATTTTTTTATCTGACTGTGGCCAATTCTTTGGGTAACCTCATCACAGCCTCATTAAAGAGATTTCTGCAATTTGGAATTATTTATCAATGGAATGAGATATCGAAAAGTCAAGCTTGGTTGTTTGAATTAAGAGGCAGAAACTACGTGTCACATCTTAAACAGGGAAATGAAGCGACTGCAATTGAATTAATTACGATCCTGAATATTTTCGTTGCATTTCTGGTACTTACAATTAGTTCCATCATATTGTGTCTTGGGGAAATTAGTTTTAAAATGTATGGTCAACGAAGGACAAGCTGTAAGAGTAAAGCAACAAAACTTAATCCTAAAGAAGCACTAGGATCGTTAGATTATAAACTTTTATTTGAGTTAGCGTAATTTATGCTCATTGCTATTGAGAATGTTAAAATAAATTGTAAATTGTTTTGAACTGATTGGAGTTGAGTTGCATTCTTTGACGATTGAATAAACCTGCAGAAGACAGAAAATGACGACGCAGACAGAACTGACAACAAATCGATACTTGGGAACTTTTCAAATAATGGTGCAATTTTGTAAAATACTAAAAATAACTACATGCCTGTCATGAGGCAAAAAATAGGAGAGTAAAGGTGAATTTATGGCCTAAAATTTCTCCATGCCTTTTTACCTTTACATGCCGCGTTCAATTCCTCGGGTTATTGATAAGAATAGTACAATAATGCTCGAGTAGTACACATCGGCATATGAAGGAAAGCAGACAGATGTACCTTACACATTAACAAGACTGCAGTCATCTTAAGCAAACAGTTAGGGGGGAAATCTCTCTTCACTCATTTTTTTGCGAATTTTTTGCTACACACTCTCAGTTAGCAAATCAAGTTAAATGGTTTTTCAATTACTGCAGCACACAGATAAAGAAATTCGAAAAAGCTTACATATGACACGACGAGTGTCAATCCGTAAATATAAATTCGATTAGAATTTTATCAGGTTTTTAAATATAATAAATCCATTGCATAACGATAATCTCCGCTGACAAATCCTGTTTGATTTACATTTTAACACGGAAAGGCTGCAGTTGCTGGGCTGCTGGTGTTGTTTAGCTTAGAATTAATTGCATTGATTGATAGACATAGACGTATATGTTATTCAATTGTACACGTATGATAGGATGTAGGCCAATAAGGTAATGGATGGCGTGACAATTTAGATTTCTTTCCTTTGAATATTCCTACAGAAGAGAGAAAAGGCGAATTGAGCTGAGAACAAAGCGAAGATAACCAAATGTTTTAAAAATGCTGAAGTGCTATTAACTTTATTTTAGGAACTGACTGGTGTTGTATAAAAATCGATAAATCCGGGGATTATGTCATATATCTATGGTAAGTAAGAGTGATAGTGTATTTTATTGCAAGAAGAAAGCGCATTATTACTTGTAAAAACATTATTAGGGTAAAGAGCAGAGAAGAATTGCCTAAGGATTTGAAGGCAGTGTGTGATTTGAATTTAGGAACGCGTGTATCAGAAAAAATATGGAGAACATAAAACATGAAACCGTTGAGCTGCAGGCTGAGGAGGATGATGTGAGACAAACTTTAATACTTCCAATGATAAATAACTTTATCCGAGTCCCAACGAATGGGTCTGTTGACCGTATTTATTGCGGTCAACGACAATAAACAATATTGGACAAAATGCTCAGTCCTTTCGACTGAGCAGAAAACACAAACAAGACTGATGGCTGAAAGCCCGGAGTAGTTGAGAGATGATGATCTCAGCTGCCAGGAGATCATCATCTCCATCGCTTGAGGCTATGGTCGGCTTCACAAAAGATTGCACTCATCTCAAGCAATCAGTTGAAAACAAAATCTCTCTCGCTCATTATTAAACACTAGCCATCGGTGCCAGTGAAACGTGCATAGCTTTTTATAAGTTCTAATCAAATTATTGAAAAACCCATCGATACTTCCGCTGTAAAAAACATCGCCAATGCAATTATTAAGTTACAGTTTCTGGTGAAAGAAACTTCCATTTTTGCTCCGTGGCCTTCTCGCCTTTCAAAAATTACTTGGTAGTAAATAATTGCTTCCTAACAATCACAAATACTCCCTGAGAAGAAACTATCCCGCGACGTATTCCAGAATGTAAACAGTCTTTTTGGATTCATTTCCTTCCTTTATGACCTAATGCCGTTATGCGTTATTCGAAACACCCCCTGTGATTACGAACCCATTCCTAACATTCAGAACTCATTCCCGTCATTCGCAAGGACACATTCCTGTAATTTGAGGCTCAACCTTGTAATTCGGACGCAATCCCTTCATTTGGACCCATTCCCGTCATTTAGGTCCCACTCCTGTCATTCGGGCCTCATTCCCGACATTCTGGTCTTATTCCCGACATTCCGGACTCATTCCCGACATTCGGGTCTTACTCCCGACGTACGGGACTCATTCCCGACATTCGGGACTCATTCCCGACATTCAGGACTCATTCCCGACATTCAGGACTCATTCCCGACATTCAGGACTCATTCCCGACAATCGGGACTCATTCCCGACAATCGGGACTCATTCCCGACAATCGGGACTCATTCCCGACAATTGGGACTCATTCCCGACATTCTGGTCTTAATCCCTACATTCCGGACTCATTCTCGACATTCGGGACTCATTTCCGACATTCGGGACTCATTCCCGACAATCGGGACTCATTCCCGACATTCAGGGCTCATTCCCGACATTCGGGACTCATTCCTGACATTCGGGACTCATTCCTGACATTCGGGACTCACTCACGACATTCGGGAGTCATTCCTGACAATCGGGACTCATTCCCGACATTCGGGACTTATTCCCGGCATTCGGAACTCATTCCCGACATTTGGGACTCATTACCGACATTTGGGACTCATTACTGACATGCAGAACTCATTCCCGACATTGGAGACTCATTGCTGACATTCAGAACTCATTACCGACATTCGGGACTTATTTTTGTCGTTAAGGACTCGTTCCTGTTATACGGGATTCATTCTCGTCGTTAAAGACTCGTTCCTGTTATACGGGATTCATTCTCGTCGTTAAAGACTCGTTCCTGTCATACGGGATTCAGTTTCGTCGTTAAGGATTCTTTCCTGTTATACGGGATTCATGCTCGTCGTT
>JAQGAD010001793.1:0-16986 GCA_034696625.1 Isotomurus palustris | reverse complement strand
AATGTTTTGGTGTTTGGCTCGCTCAGAATTTGGATGAAGGCTGGAGTGCCACCACCACCACCACCACTGCTGATTCTGATTCTGCTGATGTTTCGGTTCTTCTCGTGTGGGTCTCACTTTCTCCTCCTCTGCACTCCACCACAACACGCGATTGGAACTTTCTCTTCGATCTTCTTCAAAACTTTCGGTAAGTAATTTTCAAAAATTCTTAAAACCCCTGAAATTTCAGTGCAGTAGTGTGATGGTTTGGGTTGTTGTTGTTTTGGTAGGAGATGAACACCGTGGGAAGGCTGGCCAGGACTGTGGGGAAGATGAACAGCACTTGGGTGGGGTTGCTTAACAGAGGAGGCCAGAGGTCAGCAGTGACCACAGGATCTGGTGCTTACTTTGCTGAGCCCAAGAAGGTCCCCATGGGTCTTGCAGCAGTTCTGGGAACCATTAGTGTTGGACTACTACTGGGGGCCGGGATTTCGAAGAATATGGCGAGTTTCTTGGAAGAAAATGAATTGTTCGTGCCCAGCGATGATGACGATGATGACTAAACTACTGATATTATGTTCGGGATATTTTTAATTAAGTATTATAGTACTGTGAACAAGCGTATTATTGTGAATTCATCGAGTACTTAATGATGTGTTCTAGTCCGCAGCGTGTAGATTTATCGAGAATATTATTGCAACTCAAGGGAAGGAGTGTCTTCAAGGTGCTGGCATTTTTGTATGGTGGATCATTCTTTAATTGTAACAGAATAAGCGTTTAACTCGGTGCGGAAATAAAAATTACAAGTGATATTAAGTGATTCTTTCTGTACATCCTCAATTAGAACCTGGAATATGTACTTGCATCTAAAAATTCTATCCAATTGGTCTGTGTAGAGACGGTTCTTGTGGTTAAATAGCATCTTTCCATATTATGGAAATGAATAGAACTGTTCGAGTATTTGAGATTCAGGTTGTTATCAGATTATCTTTCCTTCTGCTGGTTGTTGCTCTCTCAGTCTCTGAGGAAAGCTGGTGGTGTCTGCGTCTGTAACGTCTTCAGTCTATCTTCTTCTATCCAAACTTTAAAGACTCGTAGAATTGTGGCCTGCAGCACGACAAAATGTCTCCTAAACTGGTCATACTTTTGACGTGCCTCGTGGGAGGGATTGCTGGTGACTTGATTGTAGATGATGATCCAGTAGCCCATGGTGCCCTTCCTCCTCCACCTGTCCCACCCCCTGGAACTCCAGGACTACCAGGATTCGGTTTTGGTGGATTGTTTCCGGGGTTAGGCGCAGGATTTCATAAGAACTTGGACATCAGTGGAGGTGCTGGTTTTGGACCTTACTTGGGAGGACTTGGAGGTGGAATTCCTGGAGGACTACCAATCGACGGTGAGTTCTTGTAAAAATTAGTCTAAGCTTCTAAATCAGATTTTCCTGCATCTCTATTTTTCCCCAGGTCTTGATGGAGGCCTTGGCTTAGGTGGCCCTGGTTTCGGAGGTTTCGGTGGAGGCCTCCTCGGTCCTTCTTACCTCCCCAGCACGTGGATCGGTTCAGCTTTGGGAGCAAAAGGGGACCTTCTATTCCCCATTGTTCTATTCGTGTTCTTCATCGTGGGTATTTGGACGGTGGTGCAGTTCCTCTTGGGTCTCATCGTTCCCCTCATCGCTGCCAAGTTCGCTGTCATCAACTCCATCACCCACCCCAACCGAAGAGACTTATCCTCAGAGGCCCCTGACGCTGCCAGAGCTCAGGCTCTCGAAAAGCTCACTTTAAACGTCATGGATGCCATCGAGCATGGAAAATGTCTGGAGGAATCTGCCTGTCATATTGGAAATCTCATGCACAACATCGGCCCACACAAGATAGACGAAAATGAAAAGTAAGTTTGGATATTGAATAATAGTGAATATGATACGCTGTAGATAAGGGAGGCTTAAGAAAGGTAGCTTTGCCTTGCATACTTAATGTTCACTGTCATTATATTCATGTAGGAAGATTATGGAAATCAAAGTGATGACCCCAGAACTTCTGGAAATCATGAAGACCGTAGCTAAGAAAGGAGATGTGAGCTGTTCGAAGTACGCATGCAAAGGAGATCAGTCCAGTGAGGCTTCCAGTTCAAAGGGACAAACAGATCACACGCTGAATGAAGCCGTACCCAGCCAGGACAAGAAAGCAGATCAGCGTAACGCACCTGATGGAGAAAAAGGACCAGCTTCAATTTTCCAGTGGTAGACACTTTTACTAATAGTTTTTCGAAACCAAACCATTGTCAAAATTTAAAAAAACAAGTAGATTAGAAAGCTATCACTTATCACGTATCCTAGAATCCTAGTCATTCATGCGAATATCCGAAACATCTCAACAGGAAGTTTATTACGGGTTTATTATAAACAACCCAAAAGAATGAGATTGTATGAAAATGTTCTAACTGAATAAAATGCTACACTATCGAAATCGATCAGTTAAATGCCAATGTGAGAAAAGGTCTTTTGTGACTGTGGCAAATGTTTGTACATCATTCATCTGTCTTCAGTAATGTGTAAATGGAGAGATATTCTGGGAGATGCAGCTAAAAGAAAAAGAACGGGATTAATACATAGAGGCAGAGGCAGAAGGGAAGAGGCAAGTGGGGCAAGTGCAGATGATGTGGTGGTGGTAGTGGTGGTGGTCGTGTTGTTTGCACATTACGTAAATAAAGATTTCGTGTGTTTCGCCCACTTTTGCCAACTCTTCACCATCTCCGCCACTGATACAATTCTTCTTATAATGACTTTTAAGAGAGATCTCAACTTCTTCAAGATGTACGAATAATTCTATTCTTATCTGGATTCTTCATCGCTTCTAGTCTGCACAGGTAAAGATTAAATCACACTAATGCAAGAATGCATTGTAGATTGAAAAGAGATTCTTTTGTGCAGTAAAAGTATTGTTGTTGTTGTTGATATTATTATTGTATGAACCGGATGTAATTTTTGTGCTTTGTAGGAAGGAAGCTGTAATCATCTTGGAGACGATGGAGGGTGGGGCGGAAGGGGGGGAAGGGACTTTAGGCTCCACTGATGGAGAAGGAGGAGGACTGAAGAATAAAGTTGGAGGAGGAGGTGGAGGAGGTTGCAGTTGTCCTTCTAGTGTCAATAGTGCGTTGGAAACTGTCCGCTATTCGCAATGTCCTATTTGCTTGACGAAGTTTGATTTGCTCCGAGTTCCTGTGGGACTTAAGTGTGGACACACGTTGTGCTTGAATTGTGTGAGGGTCCTTGTTCCAGGGAGTTGTGGGGATGAGAGCAACAAGAACGGCGGGGTTGGAGGGGGGAGAGGGGGTGTGACGGTTGATAAGCTGAATGTCACGGTAGGAATTGCTAATGTTCCACTCTTGGCGTATTTGGAGTATCCTGTGGAACATTTATTGGGACCTGGAGGGATTAGAGTGTCACCGGGTGAGTGAGATCTATGGTTAATAAGTTATTTCAATTAGAGCTTGAACTAACAACTAAGACTTTATTTGTACAGACTGCCTTGCTGCAATTTGGAGGTTGCTGGATGTTGCGTTGCTCATGAAATCGCATACTGTGTCCAGGGCTATTCATAGAAAGGTTCGGGATCCAGTCAGTAGAATAGAAATAAGTATTTATTGGGATATTGTGTAAGCTAATTCAGGTATGGGTTGTTTAGATTCTTGCACTTCTTACTGGACTTAGTCCTGCTGGACAGATGAAGATTTTAAAGTCTGCAAGAGCAATTGGAGAAAGAGCTCTGGTTGAATTAACTTCATCCTGCAGCAATCTAAGCCATTATCATGCTCAGCAACAGCTGTGGGCAGCCATAAGAGCGAGAGGTAGGCTAATTAACATAAACAACTGCAGTTCTCAGAAATACATCATTAAGTGCTGGTTTCCTTTTGATTAGCTTGTCAATTTATGGGTCCTGCTATGCAAGAAGAAGCTCTTAAGCTGGTTTTGTTAGCATTGGAAGATGGTTCAGCGTTAAGCAGAAAAGTTCTGGTTATGTTTGTTGTCCAACGGTTAGCACCTCAGTTTCCACAGGTAAGGAAAAATTCTTAAGCGATCATACTAAAAAAAGTGTTAATGCTTAAAAGAAATGGAAATCACAGAAATTAATTTAGAAACCTGGCTACAGCTTCACTTTTACTTTATTCTTCTAGGCTTCCAAGACGTCTGTAGGACATATAGTACAGCTTCTGTATCGCGCATCTACGTTTGATGTCAGCAAAAGACCAGGAAACTCTTCGCTTATGACGTTGCGACCTGAGTATAGAAATTATGAAGCCTTAAGACGGGAGCATGATACTCAGATAATGAGAATCGGATTCGAAGCTGGAATCAGATTTACTCCAGAGCAATGGAGTAGTTTGTTATATGGAGATTCATCACATAAACCATTAATGCAAAGCATCATCGGTAAGAAAAAGAAGCTTATTTCAATGTCTTTGATTTTTTCCCGTGCTTTTTTTAATCATTGATTATTGTTTTTGATCCAGATAAACTCCAAGCACCACAGACTTTTTCAGATCTTTTGAAAGAGTTTCTAGTAAGCGTTCAGAGATTAGACGAGCCTGAATCTCAGTTTCTACTGTCGATTTATCCTCACTTTCACAATTTGAATTCAGTGGACGTTATTCTTTCCAATACTGGTAACTATTAATAGTCTTGAATTTCAATTGCAGAAAAAAGTAAAATCTTAAAGGTAATATTTTACACTAATAATTCAGATGCCACGAATCAACCGGATTGGTCGTGTGTGGAGCAAGTAATAGACAGCGTTCACAAAGTCCTTGTTGGTTTAGTTTCATTCAACAAACCGAAAACCGCATCTCGACGGAAATTCCAAGACAATCATAACGTGGCTGTGCGTATGATGCAAAATGTATCGCTACAATAACTAAATTAGGTGACTTCGATTTCAACTTCAACAATAATTGAAATATTGATTCATCTTCAAGAAAGAGTTGTAATACTACTTAAACGACCTATATCTCAAACCTTAGTTCTACGACAACTTAAAGACGTATCGACCAAAGACAAGTTGAAGACTAGTTTTTTTTTCCACAGAACGAGAACGAACTATATAGTAAGACGTTTTTTCTATGATATCAGGATAGCACATTTTTACCATTTGATTCTGTAGAGGCAAATACTGATGCAAATATATGAGTTAGAAATAGACCGATCAAGAAATCAAGCTAGACACAGGACGAAATAATAATACTGTAGATCAGTGGAGATATAGTAGCAGCACACTTAATACTATAACGGGAAGAAGCAATTAATACAACTCACATCAAAATCAGTTTTATGGTTTTTCTACAAAAATGACACAAATAAGTAATCACCAATTATGTGATATGAATACATTTGTTTCTCCTGAGGAGTAAATATATAATAAAAATGAGTTAATTAATCGAAATGTGAAATGGAAATCAAGGTTAATTTTATTCTGCAATCCAAAAATTCCGAATGTCCGAAAGTGGGTCTCAAGTCTCAAGATGCCCGTGGGTGCATGTTGAATGAGTTTGTGCGTCAAGTTCATCCCACTCAACCTGACATAACGACAACCACCACCACCACCATCACTTTTCAGCTCACAACAAACTCTTGTTGATACTTTCCACCAAAATCTAATAAATTAAATTAAAAGCTCTTTTCTCATCCTTTTCAATTAAAATTAGTTAAATTCGTTTCCTTTTTTAACTTATTTGCTAAACTTACTTACTTATCATCACGGCTCACATTGCGTACAATACGTGTGTTCTACTCTACGGTCTTATGCTTTCTGTTTCAGCCAGGGGCTAAAAAATTAATAATTCCTGTGAAATTAAATTAAATTTTACAAGAGAAGCTCACATTTAAGAGGTACGGCACGACAGTATAAAGAGTTTTTGTTTACTCTATTTCAAATTACAACCGAAAATTCTTGGAAATTGAAGATATGTGCATTAAATAATTATTACCCCTCCAAGGAATCAGTAAAGAACGCTTAAATCTACAGTTTACGAAGTCGATAAAGCAAACGAGGTTAAATTGGAAAACTTTAATTAACCATTTTAGGTTTCTTGTTGGAGGAATGGAGAAAGGGGACAAGGAAAAGGGGGAGTCGATGGAGATAGGGAACCCCCTGTATTGTTCATACGAGGATGGGCAGTACGTGTACAAGGACCCTGAGTCGAAGAACCAGTTCGTGTGGGTAGAAAGTGACCGGAAGTGGGTTCCACAGACGGCCCTCGGAGGAACAAGTCAAGTTTCCTTCGACGCTGACAGCAACTCGTACACGTACACGGATCCTGAGGGAACTGTGTTCCAATGGGATCCGCTCAAGTCTGCTTGGTTTCCAAAGGTAAGGACCAATGTTACACCAACATGTTGTGTTACAACATTATTATTAGAAGAACCCTAGAGTGCAATTTTAGTAATCGCTGCTCAAAAAAGTTATCAAATTCAACATCTGGTGGAATGACTATATCGCTTGGCATTGAGATTGAAAGTTTGTGGCATTCAACTGAAATACGGCAAGCACTTTTTACTAAAAATAAAAATGCCTGTAGCATGACTTCGTAGCTCTGTTAGAGATGAGAGACAGAAAAAAGATAAGACAGAAGGTCCTACGAAATATTGCTTGACTATAGCTCATTAATACGCATAAGCGTTTATAGGATAAGTCATTTGCTTGATTGCTTGTTAGTTTTTATGCTAAGTCGTTATTGACTGAAAAAACGATGGGATTTTGCATAAGATGTAAGAGAGAAGGAAATGACATGAGAAAGTCGTAAAGGAAGTTGTACAGCTCTTTACTGCAGCAGTGACTTATCATAAAGACAACGTTGATGAGATGTATGGAGGAGATTGGTTGCGCAATGTATTGACTTTTGGGGAAAAGTTTTCTCTCTTGTGGATTCGACTGGAGTCTCCATGAGGAGGGTATCGATTTTCTTCCTTGTTCGTGATTGCTTGGCAGTCCGGGTTCTAACTTTCTCCCTGAAATCGGGTGAGTTGTCGGGCTGGGTTAGTGTCAGGTTTGTTTCACGAAGGAATATTTTCGAGTTCCGGTTCCACCAGTTCATTTTCCAAACACTCCAGACACAAAGCTTAGTCGCAGTCACAGGACGGAAAAAGCCAGGGATTCTGTGGAAAGACCCAATGTTTTAGTACCGTTTTTTATAAAATTGAGGGAACTTGAGGTTTCATAGCCATTAGCCATTCAAAATACAGTACTGATAAAAAGTTTAGAATTTTAGGGATTTACTATACTGATATCCCAGCGGGTTTTTTGTTCCGGAGAAAGTCTTAGTACGCAGCTCACTTAGAGGATAGGTACTTAAACTTATGAAAGTATAAAAGAGGGTAATCGAGAGGAAAAGTGTGTCAGAGAAGGAGAAAGGTGACTCATTTAATATTAAGGGCTGCTGAGAGTCGACTTGTGACTTTCAGCGAGGAAACGAGACAGAAGCTACTGATTCGAAATCCTTGGTGTCATTCTTCTTCTTCGTTTAGTTCAGTTTATCTTTTAGGTTGGTTTACTTAGAATTGGAGGAAGGGAGATTTATGAAGGTATTAATTGTTGTGTAGTTCGCTTTGTGAGGATTTGTCTGATGGTTGTGGTTTGGTTATCGCAGGGCACAGAGCAGCCTGAGGTGGACTTAAGTACGACACCATCAGACAACAGCCTTAATTACGAATCTCGATCTGGGCCTTCTACTCCACCTCCTTCCTCGGGATTTCACAATCCTAACTATGACAGCTCCCTGCAGAACCCTTCCGATGAAACTCCTTCTTCTGATTCGAGAAACACGAGACGATTCTACTACGCTGCTTTAAGTCCTACAGACATGGGAGTTAATGATCCGGTTCTTTTTCTTTCTCCTGATGATCAAGTCAATAACAATTCAACGATTCCTCAGGATAGTGAGGGTCCTGGGGGAGTGTTGAATTCTCTGGCTAGGGGCGAGAGTGTTGGACAGTTTCCTAGTAATGAAGGACTAGCCTCGTCCGCAGAAGCTTCTGCTGCGTCACCCGCACTTCCCTGTGGGTGGGAACGACATGAAGACGCTAATGGTCCGTATTATTGGCACATAAAGTCAGGAACCATTCAGAGAGACCCTCCTACTCATCAGCAAATAAGTGGAAATGGGTCTTCCACAAATCCTGCTCTGCTCATTCCTGGAAGCCTGCAAAGTTCTTCAGTCTCGTCTGTTCCTTTCAGAAGGTCACAAACTGTTTCCAGTCAGCTTTCTTCTGTCGTTCAGCAGAACAATAGCAACAATTCGGTTAGTGGAAGTGGAGATAACACAAGTGCTGCGATTACAACGGTTGAGAAAAGAAAGTCGTGGTCGCAATATTTGGAGAACAGCAGTAGCAGTGAGAATAACTCGTCGTTGAATTCGTCTTCAAGTTTACTGAGCAATCAAAATGGATCAAAGCATATGAGAGACAAGCCTTTGAGATTTGTGGCTGTTAGCTTAGGGTGTCTTTGCATTTCGGAAGAAGATTTGACACCCGAGAGGAGTTCCAGAGCTGTTTCAAAGGTCATTGCGGAGCTGACGAATCCCAATTCTAAGTTGGGATCCTCTGCAGGGTATGTTACGATTGCATGTTGTATGCAGACATTGAGACTAAAGGTTATTCAAAAAGCAAACGAGATTTTTTGTGCTTCCCTTGGAATTCCTTAGAATTGAGGTTGCTGGACGCATTTGGGGAGGTGGAAATGAATTGTATCTGGAACTGGACGATTCACATCTTAAAGTTAGAGTTAAGGAGAAATGTTTGACGGTACTGGAGCAGCCTATTCATTCGATTCGAGTTTGGGGAGTCGGAAGAGAGGATCCAAGAGACTTTGCATTTGTAGCCAGAGAAAAGCAGACGAGGCAGTTTTTGTGTCACGTCTTTAGGTTAGTTAATCCTATCGAACTTCACCACACGAATTGTGTTGTGTGTTTTGAGAATAAATGGCCGAGTTTCTTGGTTGATCAGATTGGAGATGTATGCACGGCCTTTAGCGAATTCCCTGAGAGATGCATGCAAGAAAATCATGATAGAAAGACAAGCGAAGCAGAAACGACCTACTTCTTTACCAACTGGACTGAGAAAACCTGTGACAAGCTCGAATACTGTAGGATCTGCTTTTTTCCCTACACCAATGGATGAGCCGAGGAAAGTGCTGAAAGCTTATTATTTGGGATCCAAGGTTGTTAATAAACCAACTGGAATGGATACGTTGAACGCTGCAATCGATGCATTGGGGGGAAAAGAACACGTTCCGTAAGAACTAGACCAAAATAACATTAAGTTGATGGTGTAGACTAGAATCTCTAATGAGATGCCATTTGTGGGTTTTTGCTTCACAGAGTCCAAGTCTCCGTAGCCCCGTCTGTTATAAAGATCACCTCAGATGAAACCAGTACCACAGATGTAGGTTCCTTGAGGTTTTTAATCTGATCCAATTTTGTGCAAGTTCTGTCGTTTATTCGAACATTTGCTTCCCTAGATTGATGTTGAAGTTCGTGTAAGATTTTTGTCATTCCTGGGGATCGGTGCAGATGTGAAAACTTGCGGAATTATCGTTCACACCGCAAGAGACGACTTTGAAGCACATTGTTTTTATTCCAATCCGTCTACTGGAGCTCTTTGTAAAGCTATTGAAGCAGCGTGTGTTCTAAGATATCAGAAATGTCTAGATGCCCATCATGCTCCTCCAGGTAGAACGTGAAAAAACTAATTACATGGAATAGGCTATTAAATTGTGGCTATGATTATGATCATAGGAGGTTCTCAAACAGGCTCCACCTCAAAGTCTGGAGCATCTGCGACATCCCCGAAAACTACAGCAGCTAATCTGGCTTGTGCCATTAAAACGGTCTTTGCTTCATTTGGAAAAGCAAAAAGCGAAGAGAAATAATGCTTGGAGGGTGTCTGTATTTATTAGGATTAGTTTCTTTAACGTAACGCTCTCTCACGACCGGGTCTTCTCTGCTGGATGAACAGCAGACTTTTGCAATTCGCTATTTAAGTAGTTTGTAACTTGTATCGTGTAGGTTGTGTCCTTGTGTCATAGTCACAATATCTCTACTCTCAATATCGAGGAATGCCTTGCCATACATTCATCAATGCCATACGATATAGTCAACTCAACAGAACCATTCCGCGAACTTAATTTAATCCAGTCATCAATTTTGTAACGAGTGCCATAATGTTTTTGTACCACCAGTTTTACTAATTTACTAATTTTTAAGTTGGACGAGGAATTCTTGGCTCGCTATCACATAAATTATGGATCGATTCCTCTTGTGGAATCGTCTGCATCGACTGCTCCACCTCCATCAGCAGTTTCAGAGGAATCTGCAGAAGAGGAAGGAGGTAAAAAACGCAAGCTTGAGCCACAACCGCCGCAATGGTTTGACATAGATGACACGCAGAACACAAATGTTTACGTCTCGAACCTTCCAACGAATATTTCTGAAGATGATTTTGTTCAGTTCATGAGCAAGTGTGGTTTGGTGATGAAAGATCCGGTCACTGGAAAGTATAAAGTCAAGCTGTATGAACTAAATGGATGTCTGAAAGGGGATGCGTTGTGCACATATATTAAGGTATTACAATATGAGATTTTATTTTGTTCACATGATATAAGTATGGATTGGGGTACCGATTGAATTTAATTGTAATTCCGATTTCTTGCTTACAGATTGATTCGGTTGATCTCGCATTGCAAATCTTGGATGGAGCTTACTTTAATGATAAGCAAGTGAAAGTGGAGAGAGCCAAGTTTACTCTCAAAGGTCAGTACGATCCGACTAAGAAACCAAAGCAGCGAAAGAAAAAGGACAAAGAAAAGCTTAAGAAGAAACAAGAGGCTTTATTTGCTTGGAAGCCGGAAAAGCTTCGAGGAGAGCGTCCAAAGCATGAAAAGATTGTGGTTATTAAAAATGCGTTTTCCCCAGAAGATTTCAATGCCCAGGTAGAGTTAATACTGGAACTGAAAGAGGATTTCCGTGAAGAAGCTTCCAAGTTTGGTACATGCCGAAGAGTGGAAATCTTTGATGTAAGTTTTTAGCTTTTTGTTATTCAAACTTAAGTTTCAGCTGCAAGTTGCTTTCCGTACTGACATATTTAATATTTATACATACTTAGGCTCATCCAGAAGGAGTTGCTCAGATTTTTATGTCATCCCCTGAGGAAGCTGATGCGATGGTAGCTACCTGCAACGGTAGATTTTTTGGAGGAAAAAGGCTAACAGCAGAACTGCATGACGGTGTCACCAGCTACAAGATTACGGAAACAGAGGCTGAAAAAGAGAAGCGTCTGAAGATGTGGGAAAAGTATATTAGCGACGATGGTTCAGACACCGCCAAGGACAAAGCTGCGCTTGCTACAACTCCTCCCAGAGCTGATGTGGACAGTGATTAAATAGTTTAGATACATTAATCTACATACTATAATTTTATTATGTTGTTCAATAAGATTATTCTACTCTTTATGTTTCAAGCTAACTATCACTGGCAAGTGGCAAATAAATAGAGACGCTTTGCTGATTGCAAAAGACCGTGTCACAATCAAAATGAAGAAGGTTCAGTTGATTTACGTCTAAACTTTACAGCATATGTTTTGAAGCTACTCGTAGATGAGTGCAATAATTCCACATAATACGACAAAGTTCATGTACTATTTTCTATTTTTATTATTTTTGTTTTAAGACAATTGCCTATAGTCACTGGTATTATTAATACACAAGTACGGACATGATATATTATTATAGTATATTTCTACTTACGCATATTTAGTGAATTAGTTTCAGATGAATAACGCTGAGAGTATTCGTTTCAGAATGCATTCGAATACTAGTACCCATTCACCTTCTTGTCTAATTGAACACCTTCGTTAGATAAACACAATCATAATATTTAAAGAGGTAGCTCTGGTTTGGAAATAACTTCCAGCATCAGTAACATACATTACAGATTACATACTTAACATAGTGTTACGGTTAACGATAAATGACATAGGTGTTACGTGGTACATAAACTTCCTGAGCTTAAAAGCCAAAATATAATAACATTGAATTGAACAACCTCCAGTACAACAAGAACGAAATAGCTACAGATTGTGATTTAAAGCTGCTGCCATGCTAAAACTCTTTGAATAAAGCTGACAATAGCACTGGCAGGCTGCCCTTGTTCCAGTTCAGCCAGAATGATAACAGAGTTTTCCCGAGCTCGCGGAGCCCTTGCAACAATTCCAAAAACTTGCTTAACTTCCCGTCCATACGCTACACTTCTCCCATTCACCACGGATGCATACGAAATCTCGTTCAGTCCGAAGTGGATTCGGAAGAACCTAAGTTAAAAATAGACAATGCCTCCCTCAGAGATTTTTTTGTGAATGAAATAATTCTATCAGCAGAACCACTTACTGTTTTCGGAAGACATCCGTCATCGTAAGACCACTTTTGCTCAACCGTAAAGATATGGGAACGGGAGAAGTAGCAGCCACTTCCGTAATCCCTTTGTGAACTGCCTCGTCTCCAGTAAGGCACTCGACTCCAACCATTCCTAAGAACAAAAGCTGACAAGCAGCTCCCTGTTTTAGAAGTTGTGCCGTTGTTGACTGACTTCTTGATGAAGGCAAAATATCGCACGACGGTAGTGTCAGTTGCATTGGCAAAGCCAGAGATTCTATCGAATGTGCGTACACGAACGCTGAGAGTGAGCCTGTTGACAGACAAATGATGTTCAGTTATCTCCTGTCACTTAGCACAAGTCTTTATCTGGCAAAAACAATCAATTCGACTTACTGAAAACTGGTTCCAGACTTCCGCAGCCTCGTAAACGTACACCAAATCTGGTTGGTTCGATCAGGAAATGCCGA
This sequence comes from Isotomurus palustris, assembly GCA_034696625.1. Classification (NCBI taxonomy): domain Eukaryota; kingdom Metazoa; phylum Arthropoda; class Collembola; order Entomobryomorpha; family Isotomidae; genus Isotomurus; species Isotomurus palustris. Next base: position 4,124 of record JAQGAD010001793.1, on the reverse strand, counting down.
ATACCTTTCTCACCTCCAGTATCACTAACTTTAATGGCCAATCCATAAGCACCAGGAAAACTGCTTGAGTTTCTGATTATAAAGTAGCCCAAGGATGCGTGCATTAAAGCCGCAACAGCTTCTTCCCTTGATGCGTAGGGTTTGTACCAGTATTCCGAAAGGTCTTGCGCAAACTTAACTTCCGACTCTACCATGAATATTGGTCGCGGATTCACAGGAGTTTGGGCGCGTTCCATGTGGTTGGTTATTGGCGTTACATTCACAGTCCCTCTGAAATCGATAATCAAATATAAATTAACTATTGCTGGGAAATTGAAAGCACAAGGAATATGCAAGAGTGAGTTTATCGAATGAAAATTACATGGGTGCGCTAGCTGCTCCTTGGTACCGATGACTCATCTTCGGACTTCGGGGCGGTTTACCGGGACTTACAGGTCGGTTTGAGTATGGCGTCGGGGGACACGTTGGAAACGGAGCCTCATTATAACTTAGCTGACTAGGAGCTCTCGTAGAGGATACACTGGCGTACTGACTGCTATCATAAGCATTAGCAGAGTGGTAACGTTTAAGCTTTTGTCCTTTCCGAAATACTTCCATGTCTACTTCTACATCGTCATCGTCGTCGTCAGAAGAAAATGCTAAAGCGGATCCACTGCGAACTGCAGGAGCTGCTGGTTCTGGAACTGAAGAATAAGTTTTTCTTGACATAGATAGTTGCTGCTGAAGCTGCTCTCTTTGTTGTAGCTGCTGCTGAAGCTGCTCTCTTTGCTGTAGCTGTTGCTGAAGCTGCTGGCGATGCAATTGCTGCCGGATAGCCTCTTCCACATTTTCGCCGTTTCGAGTCTGTCGTTCCGCAGGCAAAGCTCTTTTCAACTCATCGAGCCAATCGTTCCTCCTGTCGACAACCAAGCCAAATTAATATTTTATACACATCGCACGAACATCGCGAGCCGAAACTCATGTCAACAAAATGAACTGACCTTGTAGTTGTGCTCGCCCGCTTCTGCTGCAGCTTCGACATTTGCCTAGCAAGCCATTCATCCGAGTTTTCATTTCTGTCAGAATCTCTCTGACCCTCAGCAGACTGAGACCTCATTCTTGCACCACCACTTCTGATTCCACTATCGTAAGATTGATTTTGCTCAAAATTTCTATGATTGTGTCTAGTATTGTACTGTATGAAAGGGGAAGACGAATTTGGCTGATGAGAAATCGATCGTGAAATCCTTCCTGCTCCACCGCCGTTTGGCTCAGACGATTGCGAAGGCTGTGGCTGGAATAATTGGCGACCAGATAAATCGTCGTCAGAAAAAGGTTTGTTACGAGAGTCTACTTGGTCTATTCTTGGAATGCTCGATAGTTCAGGGTCTGGTCTTCGATACTCATTTTCTCTACTACGGTTAGTTGATTCTGTCCGGTAAAAGTGAGTTTCTAAGGTCCGTTCAGTTGTGTCCGAAGTCAGGCCCTTCGAGGAAGACGAAGAGGTGTGCAAGTTATTACTACGAGAGTCTGGGACCGCAGAGTAGGTCAAGTCGATGGATTCAGCCTCTTGAACCAATGCACTGATCAACCGATCAAGGTCCTTCATTAGGCCAACCTGTTGTGTGTACACCAGAACAACCAACAACACTTGAATTGCTTCGATTACTGATAAGCAGAATTCCAATCGGTGATAGTGATAAGAACTCTCTCTATATTTCTCTCTTTCATATTAGGTAGCTGATAACAATTAAGTAACAAATCCCTTGCATGTATAGTTCAGTGTTAAATTAACTCACCCATGCAACCACTAAGACTACCACTACTACGAATACGAATCACACAACTACTATTAACCAACACAACTGAAACCGAGAGTTTGCTTTTTCGTTCTTTTGCTGGATTGCTAGGTCTATTAATAAACTTGCGATCCTAAGCCTACTCACGAGAGTCAAACCGGTACAACTTTTTTCTCAATAGGTTTTTTGTTTGCCTTCCTAATGGAGCAATTCTGTAACTCACAAGTCAAAATGTAATAATGGCGATGAAAGTGTTTAGTTAAAGAATCTCTGGCCTTCCTAGACACCCACTGAATTCATAGCTAATAGGCACAGATTGAACTACAAAACACAACTTACAGATGAATCCCCGTCAGAGCTGGTGTTCTGTTTCACCCACGGATTGATAACTGCATAAGGTGATCCGTCTAAAGGTCCATCAACATGCGTGGGTCCTTGAAATGCAATCGAATTTGGGGGTTTCGGTTTAGCTCCGATACTACCATCTCCACGTTCACTTATCACCCCCGGACTTCTGTCATTCAGATTTAAATCCGTAGTCAACGATATTGAAGAATCTGGAGGAGTGATTCGTCTGTAATGCCTATCCGGAGAAGTTAACAGTTCATCAGTCGTTCCTGAAATTGAAACCAAATGGACGTAAATTCAGATTCATCTCAGCAAGAGCAACCTACTCAAACTCCTTTGGGCCGGTTGGTCTCTAGAGCAAATCCTTTCCGGCCCGGAAGAGACTCGCTAATTGTGGGCAAAAAATCCACGTGCGAGATGTCATACATCATGAGACGTATCTTAATTCGCTTTTCATTTCAAATAAAGTTATCTCTGAATGAATTGAGCCACAAACAGAAATCACACTATCTCATTCCTGCGTTCATAAACATTTGAATAAGAAATTACAAGCGATTTGTAAATATGGTCTCTCCTGACACGAGAAAAACCGAAAAACGAGGAGACTTATTCACAAAAAACGGTTTTCGTGGGTCGCTCGTTACACCTTTTTCTCAGCGTTTGCCAAAATCTTCAGCATGTTATGATTAAGAAACCTTGGAACTCACAGACACAGACTACTCAGACGTTTACATGATACACTTGCTATACTGTCGAATGTTGATATTGTTGATACTCTCGAACTGAACTAAAGCCAAAACTAAATTGCTGAAAGCGTTATTCGTATCCGGCAGTTTCTGTCTGCGTGTAGTGTGTACTATAATAAAACTAATAACTACTAATCGTAAACTAACTTGCTTTAAGTTTCTGTAACAAATAATGTTAAGTACCTGAATATCGGGTCACCATTTCGTCTGTTTTAAAACTTTGTGGTTCAGTCGTTCCCCTTGCAATGGGCTCCTGTATTTAAACAATAATAAAAGCATATTACTCCACAGTCACAGATGCAACGCAAATGGTACAATAGGAGTGAAGATAAGGATGCATCAGATGATGAGGAGGAATTAAAAGAGTCATGATTAAGTGAAACTTGGTGATGACACATTCTGACACAATAAAAAAGGGAGAGATAAGAAAAGCACACGAACTCATCCTGAGTTTCCTGTCCTCATATCATTCCTACTCTCATAATACACATATTATGAAGTAGTTAATAGGCTCATTAATCCTCTCACTAACTGCAGTTTGTTCTTAGCTCTCACTATGGAAGAATCATTTAACGCTATTGTGTGTAACTTACGTCATTTTTATTCAAGACGTCTCCTCCTGCCTCCCGTCCTACTTGTCCCTTCTTTGCCGTCTCTTTCCCCCGTTTCCTCTTGAAGTTGCCGTTATTGTCGAGATCCACTTGGGAAGGAAGCCTTGACGTGGTGACGTTATTAACCAGAGTTGAAGTTTTCGATCCTTCAAGTTGAAGTTCACTGAGGAATTCTTCAAGGTCAGGAAAGTCCTTTTGGTCAAAAATCGCCTTTGCCAAGTCGACAAACCGATCGTTCATCACTCTGCCCGTGGTTCTATTGTCTCCGACTCCGATAACCTTTCGCTCATTTCCCTAATCCCTTTCCTTCAAAGCGATGCGTTCCAATAATCAATTTGCAACAAGTGGTTAATTGATTTCCAACGTAGTTTGTAGCACTGTTATCTCAATCAGGTTGATAATGGAGGCGTTAAACTCCTGGTGAGTCTGAAGATTCCCTTCAAATCTTTGGCGTAAAGTGTCCCTTCTCCACTTTAATGGGATGGAAGACGGAAGAACGGAGTTAAAGGACACAGCTGCACGTTCACTTGTAACTGGGAAGTGTTGAAGTGGAGGGCTTGGTCGGAGAAGGGAATGTGGAAGTTAATTGAATTAAATTAAAAGAGGAGTGTTGTTGGATTTGGCACGAGTGGTTGAAAAGT
>JAQGAD010001792.1:0-17000 GCA_034696625.1 Isotomurus palustris | reverse complement strand
CCATCGTTGAGTACATTTGAACCCCCTCGAAACATCCACCATTACCCCATACAAAACGATTCTTTCTTCCTCCCCGTCTCTCCTATTGCAGGACCGATACCCCATCCCACTTGGAGTGCCATATACCCTGACATGGCTAACCTTGACCTCAGTCCATAACTACCCCATTAATAAACACTAGGCCGTGTCTTCTTTATTTTAGGAGAGGATGCGCCTAAGCGATCAAATTAAATATGAATAATCTAAACAATAAAAAAAACAATAATCTCTTCTTACTTCAATTATCAACGGGTACTTGAGGTAGCACGGGGTCTTTATAAGATAATGCAACTATAAGTAGTATGGAATTAAAACAATTTATGGTGATGGAATGATGTAGACGGTTTAGACCGATTAGTTTAACTGAAGTAGATAAAATTCACATTTATTCGTTAAATAACGATCACACAGAAGATCAGAAATTTCTAAAATAATCATGTATCACTCCTGCCCTTCCGTTAATCACACCGGACCCATCAGTGCGACGAACGACAAGCCTGGTCAGTGACCCACCTCTCATGCAGAACCGTCAACTGACGAGGAATCTTCAGTACGGCATCTAAAAACAAAAAAAGAAGGATAGTCACAAGGAATCAATAAAGAAGATGTCTAATTCACTCATATGAACTATAAAAAGAAACTAAAACCAATTTTTATGTCCTCACCTGTGTCACAGGTCACTTAGGCAACGTCATGCCTAAAGAAGTAAAAACTGTCGAAGCAATGGTCAGAAACTTCTTCCCATCTCTTGCCGACATAATGGAAGAGAACTTCCATTTCGACTCGTGGAAATTCCCTTGGATAAAGACAAACTGATGGTTGGACAGTGTCTTTCTCGAACCAGGATGGGACGACGAAAACAGTATCAAACTCTCCTTGGTCCTTTGGCAAGAAGCAATCAATGCAGTCTCCTATGAGCCTTTCGTACATCAAAAAAGGACGACGGGAAGGCAGCTCCACAGCAGCGTTGGGGAGTTTGGTCATCGAAGACAACGGTCTGGAAGGTTCCCCTGCCATAGTCATAGATGACTTCACTAACGATGGGAATGAAAGTTGAGTTGTGTACTAAAGGGGAGAAGATGACATTTACCAGAAACTGTAACCCGGAAAAAACCTGAAAAAATACCACATCGAAAAATCAAATCAAAACCAAAAAACTTGAATCATAAAATATAAAACTGCAAAATTTTGTACCATGGTGCTGGCTGTATAGTGATGAGGTGCTGGAAGAAGATGAAGAAGAAGTGGGTTCTCGGAGAGTATGAATGATGTGATTAATAATGTGAGACATTGGATGTCTTTTTTTACAAAAATATTAGATTTTGCACACGTCTGATTTTCGTAGAAGCTCTTGTCTGTAATGAAATTTGTCTGGATTTTTAACTATCTTTAGAAAAGTTATGAAATACGTCTGGGACAATGTATGAAATTATCTTGCTAGATTTTATAAAAAATTGCACTCATACAATGCTGCATTCGTTTAAAAACTCAAAATAGGGATTAGTTTAATGTTATAATGATTAAGATAACCCTACGAACTAGAATGTCTCAGGACAGACATTAGGCTGATGAGGAGGGATGTAAATGCATAGTACACATGCATTGGAAGAGTTAGGTAAACTAACAGGATCATGCATTGCATGAGTGTTCGTGTGGAATAGTTTCAAGGTGTCTTTCTGAAGACAAGATCACCAAGCAACCGGAGTCAATGTTCATTGACTCCGATCAAGTGGGTTTTGGTTTAGATTTTAGATATTATTTTTAGGTATTATTATATTTTTATGAATATGGTCTAGTATATAAGAAAGCATGATTGTTGTAAAAAGGAGTTGTCTCAGGGGCTTCGGATTGGAATAAAGACTAGACCTCCGAATCTGTCTTATTGAATACCATCATCATCCTAACATCGTCATTATACTGCTCCTAGTGATAAGAAATTACACATTGCTGTGCCTTCTATTTGTGTTAGTCCATAAAACAATTATATTCCTAGGTGTTTATATAAACAAGTGGTGCTATAGAAACTCAGCATTTTATGTTAAATCCAGAGACTGCCAATAACATTTCTAGGGAAAGAATGGAAGGGGGACCGGAGAGTTCTGAGCCAAAACTTTAGATCCCATTGAACGAAGTGTCAACGAGTGCGTGGCCGATTTCTCAAGTTTGCAAGCTGATTCGGAATTTAATGCAGAAAAACCAATTAAATCTCAACATCTGTTCCACAAGTTCTTCTTCAACATAATACTTTAATGTAAGAGACAAATCCTGATGACTTGATTGCACTAAAAGAATTCAAAGCAAAATATGAGTTTAGAACAATATGGATAAATTTCTGATGATAGTTCCTGAATTCCTGTTGAACTTCGGATAATTTCTAAAAGGCTGCTATCTTTAATCAACTTGCATTTTCCCATTCATAAAAAATATTCTAGTCCAAAGTTCTAAAATTCCTTCAACCATTTTTGGTAGTTACTCATTGGTTACAGAAAATTTACAGCCAGATGGACTCATCAAAGTTTGAATGTCTCCATAAATTATACGCATTTCTAATGAAAATTCATCTTCTAAATAGGATTTACCACTGACCGTAGGTTGACCGTGGATTGACCGTGGACTTAACCCTTACCGTGGGTTGACCGTGGATTGACCTTGGATTGACCATATACCTACTACTGACCGTGGATTGCCCGTGGATTGACTATATACCTAACACTGACCGTGGATTGACCGTGGATACCGTGGATGACCGTGTATTTTAGTAGCACCCATTTAAATGCGACAGATGTGTCGATTTACAGATGAATGTTTGATGCTGTATATCAATATGAGTTAATTTTGAGTTAAATACAAGTTAATTTGAGTTTATAAGCTGAATAAGTTTCGAATAGTTAAGCATCAAATCCAAAATTGGAGTGGAAAAATATATTTTGGGACTGGGTTGGATTCAGGCTATTGTTGGCTTCGGTGCACCACTTAGCTCAAATCCGACTTTTGTTCCTTATTTATAATTCCTTACTTAACATAAGTGCAAAATTTGGTACGTCTACTGCAACTAAGAGCTGAGATACGGCCTGGAAAACATCATGTCAAAAACCTACAAACACTCTCTGTAGAAACTTACGGAGTTTGGGGGCGGGATGGCCTCTCCCTTACCCAGGAGATAGGAGGAAAGATTGCGGAGTTCACGGAGGACCGCCGTGCGACCAAATTTCTCCTCCAACGTCTTTCAATCGCCGTTCAGCGTGGTAACGTTGCTGCTGTCCTTGGAACCCTTCCAGGGTTCCAGGGCCGCGAACTTGAAGAAAGCTTTCTCCTCTAAATTTCGTTTTCTCCATCCCCTTTTCTGCTCCGTCTCCCTTTCTTTTCCCCTTCTTAAACTCTGTCCTCCGTTGTCCCCCTTTATGTCAAAGACCCGCTTAATTTGCAATAATAAACCGATATTGGTCTTAGTTTAAGAACCTACTTCTCGGTGATTCTAGGTACCTTTAAGTAACGTTTTGTGTGTCTTAAGTGTTGCTGGCCGAGAAAACGATAAAAGAGCTGTAATTTAAGGTCAAATGCATTGAGAGAGTAAAATTGCCAAGAATGAAGGGATCATGCCGATTGCTTATTTCATCTAGTTTGTTACGATGAAGAGGTACACATGAAATTGTCACAGTTCAAACTCTAAAGCCTTTTACGAGTTTAAATCCGAATTTTTGAACTGGTGTCTCATCAAGTCCGTTCAAGTTTGTGAGCAACTAAAAACTGTTGCTGTGAAACAGCTGCTAAATGTGTTTAAAATATGATTCAATTTTTAAGATTCCATCATTCACGCCATTTATTTTTTTAACAAAGCTAGAAATCCACTTTAAAACAGAAGTGACCAGAAAATTATTGTAAACCAAAAAATAAAGCATCAAGTGATCCGTTGCAAGTGAAGTTGGATGGACTAATTTCTGCTTTTGCATTGTTTTAGCCAAGAATTTTACTGTAACTTGTTTTAATTTTTTTTAAATATGTCGTTTTAACCCTGAAGTGACAAATACAACAATTCAACATAGCTACAAATAAACAAACTTGTAAGGAAATCTACTAAATCTTCAAAATTCAAGAAGTACTTGCGGTGTTTTTGCCCTACAAATGCAATCGTACTATTAACTGCCGATTTATTTATTGTGATCCAATGTGCCTTAACACTACTGACACCACAGACACTGGTTTTCATGTATACTAAAATAGAATCCTTATGATAGTAAATTCAGTGCAGGTTCTCCTTAATGCAATTTGCTTCATGATAGTATTTTATATCATAACATTAGAAAAAGAAGAACACATTATTCAAAAGTGTATAATTAAAAATTAAATTTAAAATTAGCTAGTTGTTGCTTCAATGAAAAATGAACCTATTCGCTTCCACTTTATAAGGAAATTATAACAAAGATGGATTCCAATAAAGCCCGAAAGATATTTCACGCTAATGAAATTATTTTAACCCAATCCTATCAAAGATTCCAGTATTCTTCGCACAGCGTAAATCATGCATAAGTAGTTCACGGGAAGCTTCGAAGCACGCAGGATAATTTGGCACCAACTTTTCAAGCTTCTTGCTCCACAATGCGTTTTTGTTTTTTGCCCAGCAGTCCAAAAATGCCGGTGGAGATGTTTGAATCTCCTGAAACATATCTGTCCTCATAGTCTTCTTAACCACGTCCAAGACTTCAGCAGCATCGTCCCTCTCCTCGATGTTCTTCAAGAACTCCTCCAACTTGATAACTTTCACAGTGTATCCGAACTCCTTAGCCATATCCGGAATTTCAGAGTCATCGCAAGCAAATGGGTTGGCAATGTTGTACATCTCGTAGCCACAAGAATCATCGAAGAAAATTGCCAAAGAAATTTCGGCTGATTGGCTAATAGGGAGGACGGAGAAGACGAGTGGGCTTGGAGGCATCACTCCCAACCTCATGAAAACGATCACTCTAAACACCACGTGATTTCCCACAAGATCGGTGATTGCTCGATTTATCGATTCTCCTGAGAGAAGTGGCAACCGGAAAACCTTAGCTGGAATTCCCCTCTTCACTCCTTCCGCGACGAGAATATCCGACACAAATTTGGACATGATGTACGCATTGTTAGGCATCTCGTCAAACTCATCCAAATCGTGCCAATCTTCCTTGATTACATTATTCTCATCAGCAGCATTCGCAGTAAGAAGGGTGGATGCGTGGTAAACATGTTTCACCTTCTTGTGCACAACAAACTTGAGCACATTATTTGTTCCAATTACATTCACAGATCTTGCGTTGACCTTTCCTTCCTCTGCTTTGCAATAAAACTCTTGTATCTCTGCTTTGACAGACAAGTTAACTACGGCGTCCATTTTATCAGCCAATTCTTCGTAGGTCTCCTTAGTCAATCCCAGTAGTTCCTCTGTGACGTCGCCTTCAACAACTTCTACTATTTTCATATTTACTTCATTCTCCAGTTCTTTCGCTTTCACAATATTTTCAAGACGGTCCTTCCCGGACAACTTTGATTGAGGTCTTACAAGGCAAACTATCCTTGTGACCGACTGCTTCTTACACAATTCCTTCAAAATAAATGGCCCTAAATTTCCAGAAGCTCCCGTAACAAAAACTGTTTCTATTTTGGAAGGCAGACATTCCCTGGTAGTTCCTGGGAGTATTTTGATGTCTTCCGGGAGTTTTGAATCTTCTCGAAGTAGCTGAATTAATTCACTGCGGGACAATTGGCTTTCCCCTGAGTCTGACACTTCACCAGCAATGAGTTCGACGAGCTTTCGGCTAAGCTCATTTACATTTGTGCAGTCCTTTACGTCAGAATTGGAGACTTGAACTCTGTCCCCCAGTGTCGTCTGAATTTGGTTCTTCATTTCGATCATCATAAGAGAATCCATCCCCATCTCTTGAAAATTCTGATTATTGTCAATGACTTCTTCATCTCCCAACCTAAGTACAACCCTAATCACAGTCTTCAGAAACACTCCGACAGTTTCAGATTTTTGTTCTAAGCTTGCTCCTTCGTCATAGTCTTTCCAGAATTTTACGCTATCAAAACTTAAAGCCTGATGTTTTCTTCCTGCATTCAGCTTAATTTCTTCCAAGTAGCGCTTCGAACTGCTAAAAGCATGTCTACAAATAGCGATGTCCATTTCGCAAGTGCATGTTTGGATACGATTAAGTCGCAGGCAAATTTCCATTGCTGAGAGACACTGAAGGGTTGTCATTGGTTTGACTCCAATTACATCTTTGTTTGCGGCAACTCCTACTTGTCCCCATTGGCCCCAATTTATTGTGGTAGCTGGAAGCCCAAGTGAATGTCGATGGAATACCAGGTGATCAAGAAACGTGTTTGCCGCACAATGATTGCTCTGAGCAAGTGAACCGAGACAAGCAACGGCAGAAGAAAAGACAACAAAATATTCCAAAGGGTAGTCCAAAGTTAGCTTATGCAAATTAACTCCTCCGCCAACTTTTGGGTGCAAAGTTTCATGAAATTTGTCCCACGTTTGATTTTCAAAGCTGCCATCAGAAAGAACTCCAGCTGCGTGCATAACACCTCGCAGAGGTGGTAATCCTCCATTTTGAATTTCTTTTAACATGTGACGACACTGCTTGCTATTACCGACGTCGCATTGTAAGAAAACTACGTGACCCCCTTTAGAATTTAGTGATGAAATTTCTTTCAGAGCTGTTTCATTTGGAGAACTTCTTCCTGTCACAACCAAATACTTGGCTCCATTCTTAACCATCCATTTGCATACTTCCCAGCCAATTCCACCAAGTCCTCCAGTTATCAAATAGGTCGAATTTTCGTTAAAAAGTTTGCAAACCAAGCCCCCCAAATTGCTGTCAGCTTGTGGCATTCCACAAATAATTTTTCCAATGTGTTTTGCTTTCTGCATAAAGTTGAGAGCTTCTCGAATATCTCCCGCTTCATAATGAACGTATGGAAGTGGTTTCAAAATATTCGAGGCTGCAAGGTTCTCAACCGCTTTAAGAAGCTTAATGGCTTCTTCTTCACTTTGACTTGAAACGTCAACGATTGAATACGCCACATCTGGTCTTCGCTTTTTAACTTCTTCTGTCGACCAAACGTTGAGTTTACTCATTTCCACGAATCTAGCTCCAACATTACATGCAGCAAGGGACGCTTCCTTGAATCCTTCGCTTGTAAGTGAGTTCAACACGACATCTACACCTCCAATATCCCTACGGATATCAGCGAGGTATTCAGTACTCCTGGAGTTATACACATATTCTACACCCATTTTCCGTAGGTACCCACGCTTCCTGTCATTTCCAGCAGTTGCGACTATTCTACAGCCAATATGCTTCGCCAGCTGAATAGCTGCAAGTCCAACTCCTCCAGAAGCCGTGTGGATGAGAATGGTGTCTTGTTTTTTCAAATTTGCTGTTTCAAGGAGACAAGCGTGAACTGTTGCGGCAACTGCAGGAAGCGTTGCTGCTTCTGAATAGCTCATTTTCTCAGGGAGTCTCATAACAAAATCTTCGTGAATGCTTAAGCTACTTGCTAAAGTTTCATCGCCAAGGCTCATCCCGAAAACATTATCTCCCTTCTTAAATTTAGAAACTTTAGGTCCAGCATTCACGACAATTCCAGCGTAATCGAGTCCCATTGCATTCAGCTTTTCGAAGTATTCCGATGGCTTCAGAACGACAAGGACATCCCGGAAGTTCAGAGAATACGCGACAATTCTTATTTCAACGTGATTGTTTTCAAGAATAACAGGAGCTGTCGGCGCGAACCTTAAATCTTCGACTGCTTTAGACTCTGGAAGGACCAAATTAAACCGCTCACATTTGGGAATGCACAGTTGCTTCATAAGTGAAGTTTGCTTGACTGGAACACATCGCTTAACAAGTCGGCTTGAATCCCGATATGACACGCAGAACTCCTTGTCATCGTAGAACATCTCGTTGGACACAATTTTCTTTGTTTCATCCAAAGACGCGTTTACGTCTACAGATTTGCAGGTAACATGAGGGTTCTCGTTTTGAAATGCTTTAAGCATTCCCAATAGAATACTGCTGGTGGGGGAAAGTGCAGATGGAGGAGAAGAATCGACGTTCGAGGTTGACAGCTGATTGGTAAAGAGAAGGAACTTTAACTGTGTGTTCCCTCGCTTCATAGGAAATTTTCCGATCGATTTGCAAATACTCAAGAACTTTTTTGTTGAATCCTCCCATTCTAAGTTTTCTTCCGTTACGTTACAATTTAAAACAACTCCTTCTAGAGAGTCTCCCACTGATGTCAGGAGATAGTCAAATGATTTTCCCATCTCATTCAAAGGCACGTCTTTCGAAACAAATTCCACAGACCTTCCTATTTCATTCAAATGTAAGGATAACATTTTTTCTTTGTCTGCATCGGTTCCAATAATTATCCATCTTGTCTGCTTGTAAGTTCCAACTTGACCAAATCGTTTCGACGGTAATTGCCTCCCACCCTTTGAAAATACCATTGCGGAGTGGTCGTTATTTGCTGGGTAAACACGTGTTTCTCCAAATCCACATTCTTCCATTATTTCTTTCCATTTGGAGCAAGAAATTTCGCAGTTGAAAGGTCTGAGGTCATAATCAGTAAATGCACTGAACCCATCGAGAGTTCCAGTAAGGATGTTTACAGATCTTGAAGGTATTGTCAATTCAGCCAGTATCACGGAGCCATGAGGCTGCTTTAGCTTGTGCAGATTGGACAACGTTTTCCGAATATCTTTAGTTGCGTGAACAACAAACCCAGCGAATATAAAGTCATAATGGTGCGGAAGGAATCCTTGTGCCATAGGATCTTCCTCGATGTTCAAAGTCTTGTAGATGACATTTACACCATTAACATCTTTGAAAATACTTTCACCGTGTTTAAAGAAAACTGAGGAAATGTCCGTGAATGTGTATTCAACAGGAATGTTTGGCATCACTGCTGCAATTCTTTGGGTCATTGAGCCTGTTCCAGCTCCGACTTCAAGAATACGACAAAAACTTTTGGGATCATTCTTATTGAATTCTTCCACTTGGGAGAAAACTGACTTCAGCACCTGTTCACCAATGTCTAAAATATTTTTGTAAAATTCCGAACTTTTGTAAAATGATTCTGCTGGACTCGCTACAGCCTCCAACTGATTGTCTGTGTTTGCAATAGGTTCTGGAAACAAAATTGACAAAGCAGAGACTGTGCCACGCAGAACTTTGCTCAAGTTCTTTCCAATTGCACCAACATCCCGAATCTCGCTTTTGTTTTTTAGTATTGGCCGTTCGAGAAGGGATGATTCCAATTGCGCACATTCTGACAAATTGGGAAGTTGCTTTTTAAAGAAAAACTCCGATTGATGCGTCAATTTTTCTTTGGAAACCGATACAAAGCCTTCTTCCACAAGTTCCAATAAAATGTAAAAAAGGAATGAGGAGTATTTTGTGTCAACTTTCAGTATTTTTAAAACATCCTCCAACCTGAAAGGTTGTGCTGATTTGTCGAATTCAAATCCTAGTTCCTTTAAACAGGAGATCATGTAAATTAGGTAGACTTGATTGGACACTTCATAGAACTCCGCCTTTTCTCCAGTTAATTGGTTCCAAGACAGAATGTGGCTAAGCTTCTCGTCCTCATGTGTTATGAGTTTATTTTTAATTCTGCACGAATGAGGACCCAACTGGGACCTCCAAACATCTTCGTATATCGAAGGCAGCGCATCTTTGTGAACTTCAACGCTCCTTTCAATGGCTCCAAGAGTTGTTTCTATGACTGTTGGTTCCAACATTATAGCAACTTTTTCGCCATTAGCATCAAAAAGAGTAAGGCAAGTTTGCGTAATCTTCGGATTCTCAGGATCCACCGGAATATTCTTAATATAAATGAAACAATCCGAAGTTTGAAGGACTTTGTACCAAACAAATTTCTCGACAGCGATTGGAACAGCCAATGTGATCTTCGGTTGACCTGAGAATTTGGATAAGATTGACGCTTGGATCATCGCGTCAATTACTACAGGATGAAGCAAATGATTCACAGCGTTGCATTTCACATTAACTTCCACTAAAATTTCGCTGCTATCCGTTGACGAATTTTTCCAAACTTTATCGATCGTACGAAAAGTAGGCCCAAATTTTAGTCCTTCTTTGGCCAGGTCATCGTAGAATTTCCCAATAGGAACTTCTACTTGAAACGAGTCCTTAAGTTCGGAAAGTATATCCTGCGCTGAGGTTAAAATATGTCTTTCCAAATTTTCAAATGGCATAAAAATTCCCGAAGCGTGTTTAGTCCATTTTCTCGTCCCGTCCTCCAGAGTCACTTGGCTTCCAATTGAAACCATAATTTGCGAGTCTTTCTCGTTGACACTAGATTGAAGTTTGTTGTGTTCTCGTTCGTTTATTGAAAGCGGATTTTCAATGCGGAAATTTTGAAGACAAATTGGGTAGAGTGGAGTTTGGAAATTTTCTTCTAAACATTGCGTGCCGGCGTAACCGGCCACCAATGCCATTTCCAGAAATCCAGCGCCTGGAAATAAAAGCATGGAGCCCACGATGTGATCTTTGAGAAACGGGTTACTTTCAACCCTCAGAATGTTTTGGAAGAGCTTCGTGTCTGTGAAATTAGACACTTGAGTTCCAACCAACGCATGAACTGAATTGTAGAAATCTTTAACACTTAGCTCAGGGAAAGGAATTAGTTTTCTCTGAAACGGATAATATGGCACTGGGACCTTCGATCCGTCCCAAAAATAGTGGAATCCTTCCCAATCCACTGTCACATTATTCTGATACAAGTGACCCAGAGAATTTAGCATTGTCCTCCATTCTTCTTCAGATTTCCTTAAAGAAGGAAAGCAGCTGATCGCAGCAGACCCAGTTTGATTCTCCAGGATGAAAGAGGAGAGAATCGGTTGAGGACCAACTTCCAAAAACAAATCACAACCTACTTCTCCCAAGACTGTTGAAGATGCTTCAAGGAAGTTGACCCATTTGGATGTGTGACTTATCCAGTACTCCGCAGTCAGGGATTCCACAACGCTTCCTTCCATTCCAGAGACATACGTGCATGCTGGCAACTTGTGCTGAATCTTCTGTGCGGTCTCCATGTATTTCTCCAACATTGGTTCCATCATTCTCGAATGGAACGCGTGTGTTGCCTTCAACAACGAAGACTTCACATTGGTGTTTTTGCACAGTTCTTTCATTTCACTAATGGCTTGTTTTGTTCCAGCAACCACAGTTTGATCTTCAGTATTCATCGCTGCTATGTCCAATTCATTTTGAATTTTAAGCGGAAGCTTCTCTATTAATGATGACGCTAACTTTTTATTCCCTTTCAAAACCAACATGCTTCCGTGTTCCAATTTGTTTATCAAAATGCTTCTTGTTGCCACGAGAGAGAGAGCATCTTCAACACAAATGATTCCTGCTGCAACTGCAGCAGCGAATTCACCCAGACTGTGTCCCAACACGCAATCGGGTCTGATTCCCCAGGATTCCCACAATTGCAGGAGACAATACTCGACGCAAAATATTCCAGGCTGACTGAACTTCGTTTGGCTGAGCGTCTCAATATTTCCTTCCCACATGACTTCTCGCAAATTGAGTGAGAAATTTCTATCGAGGAAATTAAAGCAGAAATCCATGGACGACTTGAAAAGCGGGTGGGAGTCGTAAAGTTCCCTGGACATTCCAACAGATTGCGATCCTTGTCCCGTAAATAGGAAACAAATCTTTGATTTTCCTGACTTTGGCGGCTGGTTTAGAGTTCTCGTGATTTCATTCGCTAAATTTTCTTTTGACTTTCCAATGACAAACATTCTATGAGACAAGTCTGCTCTTCCTGTATTGATGGAGTACGAAATGTCACGAATTGCAGGAGTCGTTTGGTTCAGAAGAAGTTTCGTGTAATTGAGTTTCATGTCATTTAATGCATTTTCACCGGAGGCAGATATCTTCAAGAAATGGAGTGGCGCTTCTTGAGAGTGTTCCAATTGTGCAGGCATCGCTTCTGGTGGTTCTTGTAAAATAATGTGAGCATTGGTTCCAGTAATTCCGAATGAACTGACCCCAGCTAACCGTGGTATTCCATTTGCGTGTTTCTTCCATTCAATTGGTTCCAATGGAAGAATCGCTGGGACTGCCTCCAGGTTTACCAACGGATTCAGAGATTCAAAGTTGATATGCTGGGGGATTATTTCGTGTTCCATACTCAGCAGTGTTTTTATGATTCCAGCGATTCCTGACGTAGACTCCGTGTGTCCAATATTCGTTTTTACAGAGCCCACAACCAGAGGCTTCTTTCTTCCTACACATCCGTATGCCTTTGCGATGGCTGCCATTTCAAGTGGATCTCCAACTGGAGTTCCAGTCCCATGGGATTCCACAAAATCAACATTTTTTGGATCAACACGAGCTCTTTCCAACGCCAATTGCATCGCCAAAGCTTCTCCATTTACAGTTGGAGTTCCCATACTGTTGCTTTCTCCATCTTGAACCACTGCTGAGCCTCTGATGACTCCCAGGATTCTGTCGTTATTATCCACTGCGTCTCCGTATCTCTTGAGGACTAAAACTGCGCATCCCTCAGCCCGTCCAAATCCATTAGCCTTTGCATCGAAAGCTTTACTCCGGCCGTCGGGGGCAACAACTGAAGGAGGAAAGTCGTTGTCCCCAAAAGATCGAATAAACAGATTAACTCCAAAAGCCAAGGCAGTAGAACATTCATTTTTCTGTAGCGCCTTCATCGCCATATCAACTGCAACCATCGAAGTGGAGCATCCAGACTCCGTGGAAACGCAGGGGCCAGTCAACCCTAAAACATGAGAAACCCGACTTGTCACAGTTCCAAGTGTGTTTCCCATATACGTCCGTAGAAATTTGCTCCTCCGTGAGTCAGTAGCTTCTTGAATAATTTCCCTGAAATCTTGTCGCCACCATCCACCAAAAACTCCAGTTTGAGATCCTTGCAGATTTGAAGGAGCAATTCCAGCGTCTTCCAACGCTTCCCAAACCAACTCCAGAACCATTCGTTGCTGAGGATCCATGTATGACGCTTCCATTGGACTCATATTAAACAGCTTAGCGTCAAAATCATCCACGGAAAAGTTAAGAAATCCTGCTTGTAAATTTTCAATCGTTGAATCCAAGACACAGTACTTTTCCTTCCACCGGCAATCCGGAACAGATGTTATTCCTTCACGGCCTTCCAACAGGAGAGACCAAAATTCATCGGGGTTGTTCGCTCCAGGGAATCTTAGACTCATTCCAACAATCGCAACAGAATCAGCTCCAAACTTCACATTGTCCTTTATTTCAACGTGCTTTCCCTGAATACGAAGGCAACAGAAATATTGTTATTTTTGCTCTTAAGATATTTATCAACAATAAGTCAATCTGTTGTTACTGGTTTAGCAAAGAAAGTGGAAGAAATCCTTTTGTAAAGTTCCATTTTCATCTAGAAAATAAATTTAGTTTAAATACAGCGATACTAATCATTACATTCCAAAAAAGTCATATACTTTTTTAAGTACCTGTTGCACATCCATTTCAAGTGAGAACAATATATCTCCGCATGGTTTGGTTTGGTAGAAATTTCGTAAGGATATTATCCTTGTTGATCTCCAAGCCCTTCACAACGTGTCATTTAAAAAACCATAACAATTTAGTAGGATAAATTTCGGTACCTTGTCGATTTGATTTCTTCAAAGGGTAAGCATTTGCTGTAGGCAGTCCAGTTGCCGATCATTTCTGCTTACATAAATAGTTTGTGCTGAAATCCTTATATACAAGTAACTTTTGTAGTTATCTCGTTATGCTTACCGTTGAAGGAAGATTGGCGGTTCGGAATTTTCACTTGGGATTTAATGCAGCTAAGTAGCAAAACAGTTCCGTTTCCCTTCAGCCTGTTCAACGTTTTGGAATCGGTTTCCAGCAAATGATCAATGTTTTTCATAACCTGTAATCCAATTAATGAGCTTTTGCAAGATGATTATCATGATGGAAGTAATTTGGTTATAAAATATTTGCTTGTACGTGCATGGCAGCAAACCTTACCAGACTATCCGAGTCAATGTACACAAATGATCCAAACAATCGCGTAGCAAAACATTCCCCAATAACTTGAGTCACAAAGGCGTCCCAGTCACTCACAGTTGAAGAAACTTCCAATGATATCAGATTGTCAAAGTTTTGTTTTAGTTCTTGTCTGTAATTCCAAAAATTCGCAGTTCATTGTAACATCTCTTAAAAAGCAATTCATTGCAGGTTTTTATTATGCATTTCATATAGGGAATAGAGGTAAAGTTGTTTTTAGCCTGATTACCACAAATACTTTTTAACTGTTGTGAAATCAGAGCCAGAATTGGACTCGCATGATGAGTTGCCGGATTTAAAGGAACATTTGTAAATCTCTCATAGTTATAGCCTGATCAGGTTTCTATATCTAATTAGCTGTAAAGTACAGTAGGGCGGAAATTCTGTCTACTATAACTTGCAATTCTCCTTGATCGGTTAAAAATACCAGTAAGATTCAATGATTTGTTGCGGACACAAGAACAGTCCAGATATCTAGAATTTTGAACAGAAAACACCAAACTTGCTGGCACATACCTTATTCAAACATGCATTGCCAGGAATTAATTAAAGATTTAAGGATTTCTTTGCAGTACATTACATGACTACAATTAAATTCTTGTGTTTCACTTTATATCATGAGTCAAATTAAATTTCACACACAAAATCATTTATTGGCCTCTCAATCCTGCCCCAACACATAATAAATATTCTGTAACTCAAAAAATTATTCGCTAGACTTGCGCTAATTTTGTCTCAAAGATTATGGATATGAATGTGTTTATTCTGTATAGTTAATTCCTAATAAGGGGATAGCAGATACTTAAATCTTATCACTATGGAGCTTAAACTGGTGGTCAGGCACAACCTATTACGATACAACGATTCCGTTTTAGTTCTGTTTTCTACTTGAATGTAAATAGTTGTAAGGTTATTATCTACAGATATAATCAGTTCACTTTAGGTTAGAAAATTGACTAGTTTAAACGCGCGGTTCATCAAGATTTCATTCAAATGTTCGTTTAAAACAACTAGCAGCGGTTTCTTAAAAGCAGTTTTGTTAAATTGGATTATCATTCTCGGCCTCCCCACTCCTGCAGAATATTCTTGTGAAATGAATACTTCCTTACTTAATAATGAGATGCAAACGAATGATTCGAAATTAAATAATAACGTTTAATTCTAATGAATTGAGCTTTGAATGATTTAATTTTTTTAGACATGTATGAAACATGCAATGTATTACAAGGCTTCTACTCTGCTATTTAAGCACCAACAGCAAGTTACCAAGCAGCCGAGTTTCGGAAGAGATAGTAAAAAAATTAACAAATGTTACCGAATCGATTCATCTACCAGCTCAGACACAATGACCGTTGATTTCATTCGAGATTGCGTTTGGTTGATAGACTTCAGAAGTAGCATGGCTCCAGTGGCATCCTCGTTGGTCAATACCCCTACGACCCATGACTGAGACTCTGAAATATAAATTCAAGTATTGTACATTTCTTCTAAAACCCATGACAAATACCGTGAAACGGATCCAGGAAAGATATCTTTGACACAAAATTTTCAAGGTTAGTTATTAATTTCTAGCAATCATTTGATGCTCTTGTGGCTACTCTAAAGCATTAGACGTATTATGTTTCAGCAATAAGTAAATTCGTTCGTCGTGAAATAACTACTAAAGTGGGATAGTACTTTAATGATTAATAAGGTAAACTTGAAAGTATTCTACCCTTAAATTTTAACTTCAACCTGCTCAAATGGTTTGAGCAGTAAAAGATTCAGTTTCTATGGAGAATTGTGGAGCTCAAAAAGAATTAAGTGGAAAAGTATTAAGACGGGAATATATTCTTTCTTCGTATGTTTATTTTTTGTTTAAATTAAAATTACCCATTGTTCAGACAAATGTTCTTCAGAAGAATATCTTGCAACCAGCAATGTATTCTCTTAGCTTTTTAAACACAATATTGTATTGGACAAACAAGTAACAAGTGACTCGGCTCGTCTCACTAGGAGAAGTGACGAGTTTCTGTTGGGTTGTTCATTTATATATAACACAAAAGTACTCCCCAACAAAATCAGCTATGAAAGTACAATTTACACGATCACGCAACACTGAGCTTTATACAATTTGCGTAAAACTCAGGCAATTAAAAATTGTCTACTTGGTTTATTGGCGTCAGAGGTGTATGAGTTCACATGAGAATTGTCTGAAGATCTGTATCATGTTCATTAAGCACCTCGGCTCATATAGAATGTAAGTGACGAGGTACATCCTGGGATTTCCGTCCAACACGTTCACGCTGGATAAGATATTTTATTGTTAAGTCAATTACTTGTCATTATAAAACCGTGTTATGTATGGATTCACTACGCAAATGGGGCAAAACAGCACTCAAGCCCGTTCCACCAATGGAGAGAGAGAGAACTAAGATGCCATCCTGTAGTCGCATCTTAGGTTGCAGTAAATTCTTTAACAAAGTATTACTTGTATACATGTGGTCAAGGGTAATCTTTGAGTTGACAACTCAAAGTTAATAAACCAAAAACTTATCTTCATATTACTCTTGAGAAAATTTTACTATCTAAATTATTGTTTAGAGAATTGAAATCCGAAAAATCAATGCGTCCTTAGTGAACATTTGAACTAAAAAAACAACATGTCCTTTATCAGTTTCTGCAGAGCAAATGAAGTTAAATTTTTTTATTCATTAGATTTAATACTTGAAATTATAAGTTACACTGGTTGTGTATCAACTGTGCGATCTATGAAAATGAAAATGAAAATGACTTTACGAACTGGGCACCCCTTGGTAGGGTCGTTACGCCTGTCGCTTCCAATAGAGAACGGCAGTCTAAGGGATCTTCCAGCGGCACCAGACCTGTAGC
>JAQGAD010001791.1:0-17016 GCA_034696625.1 Isotomurus palustris | reverse complement strand
CCGTTCGAAGTCTAAGGTGGAATGGCCAGATGCAACAAAACACAAACGAAGATCATGAGAAGCTCTGTTGCTTGCTTGCTTGCTTATGTACACGAAAGCGTATTCACAAGACTTACATTGGTTCGTGCCATTCTTACACACACAAAGTCTGACTTGTTATTTCTTACCTGAGAGTTCTCCTGCAGTCCTGCAGGCAACCTTTCATATTAAAGAAGTACAACCTACCTGCACTTGAGCAGAGATGCAACTTTTATTCCGTCCACAGTATCCTTCATTCATTCATAGCCACTTTTCTTGTTGCTTCAGGTGAAATAATCCAAGATTCACGTTTGCAGCTTCTCTGCTAAGAAGCACTCCTCTTTGGTACCCTGCTGTCTCGGAAGTGACGCGATGCGAGAGGAATTGCATACAAAACACAAAATGCACAATTTAAGCTCTGCTGAGATTTGAGATTGTGCTGAGTGTGACGACAGCAGCCTTCAATTTTGCACGTACAGCGTAGAAAGATCCGATCCTCAAGCTCAAGACTCAAGACTCAAGATGACTAATTTTTTATTTGTCAGAAGGGGAATCATGCACAAAAATAATTTGTCTGCACGGACACAGGGCTACTGAGCATTTAATATTTAATGTTTCCCTAAGAATTGGTTCAAGATCAAGACTGAACTGACTTTGTGAGGAATCTAAGGCTATTCATGTCTCAGCTACTTTAACTGTGTTAAGCTCACCAGCAGCTGAGTACTAGCAATTATGGTTTATTAGTTAAAGTGAGCAGAGAAGGAATTATAAATAAATTAAAGGTTGCAAGGTGCAAAAGAATTTTTGTAATTATAGTAATTCTTTTGAAAGCCTGCTAAATTGGAAATAACTTAAAAGGAGAGTCTTTTCTGGGTAATTTAACTTCATTCTTTTAAACAGCTAAAAATATAAAAAACCAATTACATTTTCAAGTACAATAGAGTTTAAGTTTAGAGCAGTTTGTGTTTGTGCCGAATAAATCTTTGGTTTGATTGCTTTTTTAATCCTTTAGCTTAAATGCTACAATAAACCTATTTGAAATTTGAATTCGACTCTCCGTCTGATTACACATCCTTGATCTTACATTTAAAGTTAATCACCTTGATAATTTGATGATAATTAGAAGATAAACGGAGTAATTAAAATGTTAAACGTGTAAAAGAGTCTGATAAATTGGTGGAATTTGGTTTGTTGTGGTGGTAGAAGTTAAATTACTTTCATAAGCAGCCAAGATGAATAAACACAGCGAGCAGATGGAAGAGATTTGATTTGCGATATTGTGATCCACATTCTCTCTCTTCGCAGAAACACATTCATTATCCATTAGAATATTACACTGCAAGGAAGGACTGAAAGCAATTTACAGTTTCACTTTTTAATCGGTTAATGTATCATCTCCTCCCATTAATATTGGTTTCGTTTAATTAACAAGAACATATAATGGTTCAAAATTGTACCATTAATATGATTAATCGTCACACTTAATAAGGATCACGGGAATTAAATGTCACACACACGGTAATTGTCTCTCCGTCCCCCATTGTTTCATTAGAAGATGAAGTTTGCGATGGAATTTGGATAGTACGGGTCTTCACCTGCAATCTACACTCGCATCTCTGCATACTTTCGTGTGAAATGCTTTTGGTATGAAGATTCACTGACCAAGTTTTCGTGAAGAGAAGACATTAAAGCCAACATTTGAGTTTATATGAAAAGACCCGTTGGGGTCTACGGATCGCGAGATGACAAGAGACTGTCGTTCTTTAGCTTAATGAGATTTTATGTGGCTTTAAAATCCCGTTCAATGATGACACCTCAAAAATAGATGGGCTTTTATTTTGTCTCATCTTCTCTACGCCGTGAGATTCAGCTTCCTGCTTGGGAACAGAGTAACTGTGTCCACAAAAGATGAGTTACGTTACCAAAGACTTAAACGAAACTTACATCTACCGACAATAATGAAGGCAATTGACGAGTAAAACAAAAACTGAGTCTATTAGGCTGTCCACCGACGTCCGACACTAAAAAACTAAAAATAAATTCCTTAATGAGCATCAACAGAAAAAGAGTCCACTTCACCTTAAACTTGTGTCTTGTCGGATTAGAGGAATTCTTCTTACAATTCGAGAAATTCAATTTGGGAATTTACCGAGCCTACTAAAATAATGACATAATTTTTTCCTCATTATTTCTGAAGGAAACGGGGAGATGAAAGGACTCACCTCATTCATTTGGTTCTCAAAAGACCAACTAAACTCAAACTGAAAGAAAGTCTGTGTGAACTGCGGTTTTATTCGAGTTACCTGCAACCTGTGCGCTCAAAAATAGAAAAATAGTAAAATAGTAAAATAGAAAATAGAACCTTTTCTTTCTTCTTCGCGTCTTTTGTTTTCCTCTCAAATTGGTACGGATTTTTTAGAGTAAAATAAATGTGTGCTGAAATTTTTTCCCCAAGCTTATTTGATGTTTCTCAACATGAAGTACACTAATTGTGATGTACAACTTACTTACATACTGTGTGTGTGTGTGTGTAGTCTTCATCTTCTCTAGTCAGCATGGGTCTTTCGTGTAAAACAATACGAAACTCAGGAGAGAGAGAGATGCATCGTGGCTTTGCAATTAAATTCAAGTGGTTCTTCAGAGTCTGAGCGTGTAGCTCAGAGTTCTGAGTTTGCCAATATAAAATATAGCAAAGGTGGTTTTGGTTCTGCAACATCAAACAACTAGTCCAAGAGACCAAACTGATCTTCTCGTTAGACGCAAAGGTAAACCTTCGTAAGTGCAGCAGCAACCACTAAACCAACGAAACCAATAAAATACTCAATACTCTCTGAGTGCCTGTGAGTTATAAGCTTAAATTCCAATCTTAAATCACCATTGTTTGTTAAACACACACTCTCCTGTATGTAATAACGTAATCCATCCAATTTCCATCTCGCACTAAAAATATTAACAGTCATCCATCGTGGTTGATTTAACTGACACGGCAAGGCACATTTTACATCGTTCATCGTTAGTTACACTTAAGTAAAAAGAAGTAGGGCCGAAAGAAAAGTTCAAAGGATGAATGAACGATGCTGCATTGCATATGAATAATTACTACACGAAACACGAAAATAGCTGAAAAACTGCTGAGTTAATTCGAAATCTGACAGCAGCGTTTTGATCTTTTTAATGTTGAAACAGATCATTAAACACTTTCAGGCATTTCTGATGATGACTCGATGGCATTCTTAACTTTAAACTTTCTTTCTAAGGCGAAAGTACAGTTGTAAAATGTTTATACGTGGCTTGATTGACATTTGGTACGTGAATTCCTTGTGAGCATTTTTCACTGTTGACTCACACAATATGATTAGTGACAATTTAATAGACACTTTGTTATTGTCTAATTTCATTATCGCATCTTAATTGGCGTTAATCTGTGGAGTCTTTTGGGAGTTACACTTGGTTGGGAAAATGCACAAAACACAAAACAAGTGCGAGGAGTGCCAAAAAGTAAAAAGTGGGAGATTAGGAGGTGAGTTCGCATAGTTCGCAATAATTATCGTATCGCCTGCAGATCTACAGTCATTTTGTGTTAACGCTTTCTACCTTTGGGAGTTTAAGTTGACATGGACATGAGATGAGATAAACTGCGCAAAAAGAAATTATTAAAGAGGTGATGATGATTCATCCCGTGAGACCTCACAACCTAAAAGAAGTTATCCACGAAGAACAACTAACCTTAGTCAAACGCTTCACTTCTTCTTCTTCTCTACCTCCCCAGACTTTAGTTTTGCGTTTTTTAGGGTGTTGCTTTTTTAAATTGTTAACTATGCTTTAGCAAACCTTGCGAAGGAAATGCATCCACCTTTCCGCCTGTCATTCGCACCAGCAGAGATGCATCTCCCAACTCTCGTAAAAAAGAAAGATTTCATAACTCTATAAAACAACAACGCACAAAACAATTTAATAATACACTACGAGAGCAATCTAAACATTTTATGTCTAAAATTATTACATGATAGTAATACGTTCTTACGAACTTATTACACCGCTCACCTGAAAAGATAACCATTATAAATCAAGTGACCCGGTACAAAATATGAAATATTTCAAAAACTGAAAAGTACAAAAGCAAAGGGATAAAAAAAACTTGACGAATTGCATTTTTCTGCTGACAAAACTGACAAGAGAGTCAGAGTGGATCACTCCCATTCGCATTTTCATTTCTTCTTGGTCCATCAATTGAATTTGGTGGATTGTCTCGCGGAACATTATCTTTGTTAAAGCATCAGGGCTTTTTATTCGAGTCTGATCCACAATTTACAACAATAGGACAACTTTATTGTCCTCCTAATGCGAAACATCGAATTAAGGGTAATCTTCCTTGTAACAAGCGTTTAACATCTTTTTACTTCTTTCAATTTGGCCAACTTATTCGAGTCTTCGAGTCCTCCCTCAGACAAATGAACACAGCACAGCAGTGCTAACGTGTAATGTGTAATGATAAGATATGGCAGTAGTGTGCCTGCCAGGTAGGTTAGTCATCTCACTTTACATTACTTATGAATATTATTATTATTACTGGCAACTTTTGACTTTATGCATTCACGAGTGAGTGATATGTATTTGTTATTAAGGCTGCGAGGAGGGAAGGAAGCTCGGAGCGCAAATAATGAGAATAAATCACTTATTTATGAGTGACATGACTATCTCGTTTCGAAAATTATGATTGTGACACGGTGATCCCCAAGTCTAATGCAAATTGGAGGATAATACGCATTGTTTTATTCATTTGCATGTGATCATCTCATAGGAGGACGTGTCAAGGGAAGAGAGACCAAGCCACAAGGGAACTTGAGACTCTTGATGATGAGCCAATTCATTAAGTTACGAGTTACAAAGTACCTGAGTTGACTGTGTGACTGTGTTAGTGTGTGTAGGCACTTAAAATTACAAGCAGAGGAATTACTCGTCTCTGTGTTGTCGTTGTCCTGATTGCAATCACCGTGTGTGTGCAGTTTTTGACTGGCCTGGCATTATTATTATTATTTTATTATTGTTAGTTGATGGAGATGTAGAAGATGAGAGAGAGAGAGAGATGGGAATATAGAATATATATCGGAGACCCCTGTGGGCAAAGACAAATGTTGGTTGCACAGATATGAGATGAGACAGAGAAGATGTGTTTGATGAAGGAGAGAGATGATAATCTCTCAGGTAAAATGTGTGTCTGTTGGTCTACTTAAATACATTTGAGACGTCTCTTGCTTTGTGAATTCATCAGAGTCAAGTCATCAAAAAGGATAAGAAGATTCACTACAGTCCGAGAGTCAAGCACAAGCACAAAGTGATAAAGAGGGAAGTGAGGGACGATTTGCGAAATGGTATGCCAAATAATGAGTGATTATCAGTGGGGATGCGATTTAAGTATTTAAGTGGTCGAACCGCATTCTCATTTACTCGGACGCATGCTGCGTGGTCACCGCACCTTCACTTACTTCGGATCTCACAAAATTCCACTTGATTTAGTGTGTGTGGGTTTTTGGGAAAAGTGCTGAAAGTTTTGAAAGGACCGTTTTAAAGATTGAGGGAATTAAACAGACTTCGTTTGAATCGCTGAGATTTCATCCACAGAATTGATTCTACTCGAAGTGGTGGAGGTTGAGGATGACACAGTTCGTCTTTTGTGTACAAGTTGTCAATGTCAAGACTCTCAAGAGAGTCTCAAGATAATTTAAAAGATGCGAATCGGAAAGTAACAATATACACGCCAACCTTCTCATCTTCTTCCGTTCCTTCGATTGTCGATTCAGTTGATTGTCGATTGCATCCAGCCAATAAAAATGTTTGTGAGTTCTCGCAGAACTTTCTCTTTGAATCGCATTTCATTTGATCATTTGGTTTATCACTCATTCACCTAAATCTTCCCTCATCTCTTCTAACAGCTGAGTTTGAGTATTTGCATTTCGCATTAACTCTCCTCCTGCACTTATCATTACAATGCAAGAATGTAGCCACTTAATTCGCCCTTTCTGTGTCTCATTTCGATTGATCCACCTACGCAAAACCCGTCAACTCTCTGTTACATTACAACCTATACAACCACTCAAGGGAAAAGTAGGCACACTCGCACACATCCAACATCTCTTTCATTCGCAGAATTAAGAATTAAGTAGGCAACAGAACAAACAAAATGACAGTCCAACTTCCACCACAGCCAACTATTCCTGCGTTTAACAACAATTTGTACACACACACACATCCTAATGGACTACCAAATGCAACGGGGTGCTTCTTGCGTCTCTCTCTCTCTCTCTCTCCTTTGTAAATTCTTGATTAGATGAAATCGATTGCAAACTGATTGTCAACAAGGAAATTGAATTTCATTTACAACGAAATTTCATTTAACTCGCAACCATCGCATTGATTAATTAGCGAGGAGCGTAGGAAGACTTTCAATAAGCAGAATGGGTGGAAGGGAGTTTTGGGAAGTAGGAAGAAAGATGCGAGTTTCACGAGAAACATGACCGAGTGCACTTATATCGTTTAAAGCAGCCTAGTGAACTACAATGATAATGTAGGCACGAAATGATAATGAAACTGATGATGAGGATTGTGCAGAAGTGAAGAGATAAGTAAACTGCAAATGTATTGAAGAATTTAGGCCATTGTCACCGTCGTCACATCACTCGGATGTCAAATTAAACTGCTACAACAGTTCTTCTCCCCTGTGTGCTGCATGAGTTAGTCTAATGGACAAATGGATCGCTTTTAATTGAGCTTCGCTCTTAATTAGATTAAGAGGATGAGTGAGTAGTACAACGTGAAGTGAACAGTGATAGCTGTACTCTGTCTGTCGGATTGCCGATTTGACTTTTCTCTCTAAGCCAAATAAAGTGCTGGCTGGTCTTGTTGGTTTTAAATGTTGGCAAGAAGGAATAATAATAATTGCTATTTGAAAAGCTAAACTCCCAAGACTCTTAATGGAAGCGTTGATAACCTCCTTCGTGCTCGTGGCTTGGCTTGGCCTCTACTTAAACTGCTGCTACTTGCCCTCTTTAAAAACTGTGTCTTGTGTTGTGTGTGTACACTATACGCAGCTCAGCCACATGTAATTCTATCAGCAATCATCTGTATTTTAAGGGTTGAAGGCACCTTCTACACTCTGCACAGATTCTATGCAATTTCCTCCAAATTGAGAAAAATGACTAAGCAATCTCAGTGCAAGTTTAAGAGTTTAAGAAGGTTGGGAGATGAGAGAAGAAGATCGAGTGGTTGATAATTGATACACTCCCATCACCAGAAGGAAGATGAGGTTGATTGAATAATCGTGACTGTTTTTACCAACACACCATGCAATTTTATAGGAGAAATAAAAGGTGACTGGGAGATGAGAGTACAGCTTAGTTTGTAGTTTATAGGCTGTGGCTTTTTTGTTGTGTGTATGAATTTGCAAGTGATGATTGCCTTGCTACATAGCTCACTGTGATTTACATCCAACACTTAAGTGAAGCTTCACTTTTCGAAGTGTTGGTCAGTAAGTAGCATAATAATTCAATTTCTTTATTGGGCTATTCAAAATTGGTCTTGTGTTTTATCCGACTTGTCTTGTGCAACAATTGAGATGTATCAAGAATAAAAAATCAACAGCTCAGCCAACGAAGAAGAGATGCAGTTCTTCTGGTGATTGTTTAATGCAGCAGCAACCAAGGGAAGGCTGAACATAAAAAAGTTCGTGCTTTATTTGCTTCTTGAGTTTTTGTATATTAATAAAAAACAATCTCAGAATCAGAATATTCAAGTAACAATCGTAAGTTGAGAATTGAGATGGAGCGAAAAAATTGAGAACGCATTGCAGCAGAGTAAATTGAGGGCCATGAGGTAAGTTCTGATAATACTCAAGATGCAGAATCAGATTAAGTTCAAACTTCAAAGCGTTGCGTGTTGTATAATTTTATGCACAGAGTCTCTTGTAAAGAGTCAAGGGAGTTGTGAATAAGATGGAAGGATGATTAAAACGATAAAATAGTAATTTTTGTTTCCCAATCTTCCATCACACAACAACGAGAGACGTGTCATCACGAAACTGCAATAATAAGAGCTAAAGGACTGCTGGCAAATCACAAATCTTTCGATTCGCAATTCGCAGTCCTCGATACTTTGCATATGCTTTTAATCACAAGCCGCCTGTGATGTTGTGTTGTTGGTGTGTAGCAAGTATATTGCCTGATTTGCATCAGTAATGAAAGAAGCAAGCGTTAGACACTTTTAAAAGAGATTTGGAATTGGAAGTCTCGTAATTAAGGATTAGAAGTAATAAGAAAGACCAACACAGTTTAAAGAGCTTCTCAACAATCTCTCCATTCACTCACGGAGTAAGCTTAGCTTGTTAAAAGTTGGAGTAACGAAGGCAGGACAAATTATGAGTGAAGGATAACAATGCGAATTGGGTTTAACAAAGAGTTAATTCCAATCAGCAAGTTTGTACAGAATTGATTGTTGCTGAGATGATGAAGTGGATTTTTAAGATTATCTTTAGGGTGACCTACCTTACCTCTCTCCATCTTATTTCATCCTTCTTCTTATTCTTAAGCTATTTTCGAATGTATACATGTAAAAGAAATCATTCACTGTCTTCTGTGGTGGGTAGGTCGTTGGGTGTTGTTGCTCCTTTGCTATTTCATAGAAGGTTTAATAAGACTGAATGCAATATGAAATACTTGCTGTTTAATAGACACACACGAGTTTTCAATATTTTCAATTAACAATGCAAAGCGAGTGAGATGACGGTGTGTAAAAATGATAATGATGCATTGAGTGAATTAAATGAAAGTGAAACTACCGACACACACTCGAAAAAGAAGAAGGAGAAGAAGGGATCGAACTTCGTATTTAATATCTCATTCATTGTTGGGTCAGCATTGTTGATTTACTTTGGTAGCTGAGTGCGTGTAGAGTTACAAGTTCTTAAGTTCTTAAGTTGCATGATGAAGGAGTGTGAGGAGTTCCCTAACAATTGAAAAGTAAACTGCGGAGTGAATACAAATCCGTGGGGATGACGAAATGAAGACCAAATATGTGACAGAACGAACAAAGGATTGAATAAGTGATTGACATTGATGAGAAGTTTATGCCGAATCTGTTTTGGAATTGCAGTAAATAGGTCTCTCGTCTGATCATCGCCAATTTATGGAGAGATGACCTTCCACTTCAGCCCAATTTGTGTAGACGACAACATCCAACATTTACATTTGTACTCAGCCTGTAGAAGCCATCAAACAACCTTTTTGATTCGATTTTATATAATTGGAAGTGGAATGCTTAGTTTTTTATGTCATTTGGAATTTGGAATTTGGTCGGCTTTCAACAATACAGACAGAAGAATCAGTTTGATAGAAATAAATAAAAGATCTGTATGTCTAATTGTTCCTTATTGCTGTCATTTGTACCATTCCTGAATTCCTGTAGCATAAAAATTTGTTACACTACAAGTACAAGTACAATTGAGTTAATAAATAGGATGGCTGATAGAGATACATTTTTAATATTTAATAATAAGAGTGGACACCTACAAAACACGTTATTTGTGACTTGTGCATATTATGCATCTACTTAAGTTTAAACTTTCTGAATTGAATTATCACCTTTGGGCAGGAAGAAAAGTAAGAAGCCACACAAGCCACCTTTACAACCTGACTCCGAGAGTGATAATTAATGCGAATGATTACAACAATGAACTGTGTAAAACAAGTCAACAGTTCGAGGGTGATGATGATGATGGAAGGCGTGTGGAAGGTTGAAATTCCTATTAATTTTTGTCAATTATTAAAAAACATCAATCCAATCAACAAGTTCCTTATAGTATAAACGAGTAAAAGATGAAATGGAAGAGTTGGTTCGTAAGTTGTTGGGAAGTCATCGAGGTCTTTGCCTTTTGAAGACCAACGAAGCTTACACGAGAACTCAGATGGTTGTAGGCTGTAAACTTCTTTGTGGTTGCTTTTTGGGAGGATGGAGAGATGCGCTATGAATAATTATTGTGCGATTAGACACATGTAATTGCCTTGCGTGTGTCAAATTAAGTTGTATTTGGATGATGGGAAAGATTAAGCGAAATAATGATAAAGAGATTGACAAAAGTAGAGTCGATTGACTGGGTGGTTGACTTGTTGTACTTCAAACTTTATCCACACAGCCTACCTGCCTATCTGCTTACTTTGTCACATACCTTAAGATAGCACACGAGTAATTAAGATTAAGAAAGAACACTTGCATAATAATGAACGAGTGACCGGAAATGTAATCAGTCAGTGTCACTCGTCCAATGGATAAAAATGTCATTTACACATTCAACATTACAAATGATCTTGTGGAGGGATGAATGGTTTGTAAAATGACAACTCTCAATTTCTATTCCAACCTAACCTGTTTCTCATAAGGAGGAAGCTGCATTTAAATCTTTAGGAATTTCGCCCCAGGTCCCAAAATGTAAATGCATGTGTCTATTGATTTACTTGGGCTGGAATCATGTGGAAAGCATTTATCAAACTATTAATTGATTCTTGTGCGTCACACGTATCCTTAATAGGGTGGTTAGTGCTCTTAATCCATCTCTCTGTATTTCAAATGCCTCTCAACTTTAAATGAATTGTGGTCAGTTCCGTTAGCCTTGGGGAACATTAATTAAAATTCATTAAAGCCTGTGTGATTTGTTTCTAGAAAATTGCGTGCAATTCATTCTAAATGAATTGAATGGAAAAAGCCTGGAGGATTTTTAGGTGTGGTTGACATAACAAGAGAATTAGAAGTCGAATCGAAAGCACAATGAGAGAACGTGGTAAATCTTTAATTGGAATAATTGGCAATGACTGTAGAATGAGTAAAATAAAGCGAATGATGACTTCAGGGGTCAACTCATAATTTGTTGAGTCTGGCAGACACAACTCCTTTGAGACGGTCACAGTTCTCAGCCGTATTGTCCGTGTTTACAATTGGACAGAGGAACTCAAACTTGCAGGTCGTCACAGGACCGCCTGTAGGACAATCTTCGTCTTGGTTCTCTCGGCCAGAATCTTTGTACCAATGTCTACACGCAATCAATTAAAAGCATTTTAATTATTGTTATCCAATGATTTTGATTCCACGGAAGCTTAATCTGTGTGTTTAATCAATATTTCTACCTGTAGAAATCCAAGAAAAGAGCGTCGTCCATAGCCATCCTAACCACAAAGTCGTAAAGATCTTCAGGTCTGAAAGACTCCAGCCCGTAAGCTTCCTTAGCGCTGTACTCTCTGTACCAAACAGGTGCGACGTCAAGTCCTGCAGCATTCGCTTGAGTCAAATTGTAAACCCACGTTTCATGGTCCAGAATCTCCCAAGTCGCTTCATCTCGGATTCCATCAGCGTAGAAGACTTTGTAGCCCGGGTTTAAATCTGTGTATGGAGTCACACTTGCTCCGATGTACAGAGAACTGAAAGGTCTCGGAGGATCTTGCGTCTTGTCGAAGAAAATCCGAATGTCGTCGTTATGAGTGTGACCATAAAACTGAGCTTGAATTGTCGCTTCGTATCGATTGATAACGGAGACAAACTGTTTGCTCCAGATGTGCCAACAATCGTCGTCGCCTGGAGGAACGTGGCCGACCAGCCAAACCTTCTCACCTGCTTCCTCAGCAGCTGCCAATGCTTCAGAGAGCCACTGAAGTTGTCCCTCGAAGTCTTCAGTTTCGTAGACAATCCAGAAGTTGTTTGTGTAGCAGAAGTTCGTGTTGACAGAGATGATTCTGAATCCCGGCTTGTGTAGTTGAGAGTAGTAGCCTCCTCTCCTGAAAGTCTCCAGGGCTGCTGGAGTCAAGTGTCTCGAGTAGATTTCTGCTTGTGCGTTGTACATCCAAGCCAAGTCGTGTCCTTCAGTCCAGACGGAAGTTGGAGGGAACATGTTGCAAGGATGAGGTTCGTGGTTTCCGATGGCAGGGTAGATTTGCATGTTGGGAAACGCAGCGTCTAGTGCAGCAGCGTAGGCAGCGTAGTGAGCAAGGTTGTCTGTAATTGTTGTGTTCCAAACTTGGTGGTGAACTAAGTCTCCAGTAGCTAGGACGAATTCAGCGTCGCTGTGTTCAGCTGCAGCGTCGAGGAACAACTGCGCGGTGCTGTGGATGGGGAAGTCGCAGAGGAAGTCTCCGAAGGGACCTGCAGCGATTGACGAGTTGGAAGGGTTGTCGCGATCGTCAGGGCGGCAGCAGAGAGGCTTTCCACAGTCGTTCAGAGATCCCTCGGCGTAGTGGAGATCTGGATGGAAGTCTGTCAGGTGGATTACTTTCACTCGTGGTGCGTCGGCCTGTGGAAATATCAAGTGTGTTTTTTTGAATCTCGGTTGGATTATCGTGTGGATTAGTGTGTTAAGGTCGTACTGGGACCAATGGGGTTGAGATGAGTGGAGGTTTGTTCGTGTCGATGGTAGTTGACCAGTCGATAAGAGTGGAGTTCATTCCTGTGCAGGGATCAGAGCCTCCGCCGAGGAAGACTCCGCAGATGTCGAATCGGTTGAGGTAGGTTCGATTGGCAATTATGTAATGCAGAGGATGCTGCATAAGTGTATGAAATTATAAGCATGTTTATTTACGACTACGGAAATTTTTACCATTCGATCTAGTATCATGGTATTATGTTTTAGATCACTTACAGCGTAAAGTGGCACGATCATGTCGCATATTTCTGGGTCGACAATATCGACGGAATTGCAGAGACCGATTGCATTGTCGATGATTTCTTCGATGGGAAGTCCTTGTCGAAACCAGTTTATGACAGTGGCGATGAGAGTCTGACACAAGACACATGTAATGACCTCTCTGTTCGCCCCACGAGTTCCGTAAAAGCCGTTGAGGAACCATTCTTCTAGTCCCAATCTACAGCCACAAATGTCTTCATTAAGGAAGGCATCAACCGAAAAGAGATCGCAGATTCGATTGCTGGTAGCTTACCTGTTGTCGATTAAGAACTCTGTCATTTCCCGTTCAGACATTCCAGTCTCCTCCAGATTGCCACTGCTGGAGACTGTGATCGCGATGAGTCCCAAGAGGACCACAAGTCCGAAAGAGATGCACAGCTTCATCGTGATTGAAAAACAGAATCAAACTGATTGCGCATCAGCCTCTGAATTGTTCTATTTATGCATTCGAAGTTTCGAAGGCAGAATCAGTTCAGTGGTTTCTCTGGTCAATAACGCTCAGATTTTATGACCAAGCAATCTATCCTTGTGATCGTGTAAACTCGTGGAGATAATTTATATACCCAAGGACTGGAGTTGCAAAAATAATGCACACTGACATTCAACATTATGCTGAGAATTGACAAATACCGACTAATGATTTTCCCATTACTTCCCGTTGTGCAGAGAGAGAGAGAGATCTGGAGTCCTTAACGTGTTTTAACATTGACAGATATGAAATGGGTTCATCGGTATGATGGCATTTGGAAATAAATCAATGTCACACACCTAATCCTGTTTTGATTCAGGTAGCTCCGGCTTAGTTCTCAACCGAAAACAGATAACACAGGCGAATTTATAACACTTTATTTATTGTCCTTAAGCACCGTAATTACTAATAGCTCCGTCAAAAACATGTTGCAAACGAGAGTTCTATTAAAGAGTTTTAATAAATTACCACAAGATTATGACTGACAATGAGTATTTATCACAGCTATAATCTAATGCCTGCTGAGCTGACTTCAAGCTGTGTCGCTAATTTTTGTTCGTGATAACCAAGAGAGCTTTGGAGATATTCCAACGTTAAAGCAGACTTTATCCCATGTGGGTTGGCCTAACTCTTCAGCCTTGTCTGAGCCTAATTTTAGGACACTGAGCAGGTAACTCCGATCCTCAAGCAATTCTAACAGCTTCACTCTTATCGGTCTGAGATATTCGATGAGAGCATCTGCTACAACGAGCTTGTATTTTCCTGTGTCCATTCCTCGGGCTTTTTCAACAATGTCTTCTGGACTTTCTCCTGTGCAGAGGGAATGAATCGTTATGAGATTGGATACTCCAGGCCGGTTTTCAGGGTCGAAGGTCACTTCAGATGTGAAATCAGTCACTGATTTCTTTAATTTCTCCCGAATTTCGTCAGCAGAGTCTGCCAAGCTTATTCTGCTTCTTGGGTCCGGTTCTGATTTCGACATTTTACTCTCTGGTTTCCTTAGACTTCTCAGGCGACTCCACATTCCATCTAGAAATAAAATTGCATTCCGAAATTGTAGCAATGATCACAGTCGCTATTTTTGCGTGAATAAAAAATAAAAAAGATAAATACCTTCCATAATAGCCTTAGGTACTACGAAAGTTTCCCCATAAATTCTATTGAATCTCTGAGCAGTGTGCTGAGCAAGTTGGATATGTTGAAAGTTGTCTTCTCCAATTGGAATATGAGTTGCGCTGTACAAATAATTCGTATTTTATTATTACTTATAAAATCTATTAAGCGATTAAAAACAAAATCTTCAAATTAGTGTAGAAATACTAAGGAGTAGAATTTAACAAAACAGAAGCATACTTGTACAGAAGGATATCTGCAGACTGAAGTACCGGGTATGTGAACAATCCCAGAGGAATTTCAGGGAGTTTCTTGCTTTTCTCTTTAAACTGCGGAAGTTGTCCTAGTCGAGGCATCGTCGTACAACATCCAAGTACCCATGCTAATTGGGAATGTAACGGTACCTGAGTTTAAAACGGTAGCCATCGAATAAATTGATAACGCAAATATATCCCATGGTAAATGGAAAATCCAAGTATTTATTTGAAGATTTACATGCGACTGAAGGAACAACGTGCTTTTCGTAGGATCGATTCCACACGCCAGTAGAGTTGCCGTTGCTTCAAAAGTCGCTTTCTCCAGTTTATTTCTTTCCTGGAACAACATAGCCAATTAATGACTATTAACTTTTGATTAACTATTACTTATGAATCCATAAAAGAATTCAAAATACCTGAGGCATAGTAATGGCATGAAGATCGACGACACTGTAAATACACTCCTGATACTTCCCTTCTTCGAGTTCCTGTTGGAACTTCACCCACTGCTTGATCGCTCCGAAGTAATTCCCCAAATGAATTTGTCCCGTAGGTTGAATCCCCGATAGAATCCTCAACGGTTTCTTATGTGCCGTATGATCCGATAGATGAATAGAATTAGTCGACGAAAACCTAGCCGAACCACAATTTTTCGACACACCGGCGAAAATTCCTCCAAGAACTTTCCTGGCACATGTTGGTTTCGAAACTTGATTTTCCACGGGAAATAAACTAATCCCACTACTTCCACGGATCGTTCTAAACACTGGAATCATCTTGTGGTAGTTTAGTCGACAATTTCTTGAGGAATAAGGCGAAGAAATTGTCAAGATGTCGAAGGGCAGAGCAGAAGGAACATTAAGTCCATCATGTGATTTCTGTGTGTTGTTTTGAGTGAGAGCAGATTTGCCTCTGAGTAGGGGAGCAGCACGTTGTTGTTTTTTAGTCTTCCAGTTCCAATCTGACTGCTCTCCGTAGGAGGATGAATTCTCTCACAAGATTTGCCAACTTCTTGTCGACCTCTTCGGCTCAATTGTCGAAAATTACTACAAGTTCTGCAGTAACAGCGTGTGTGTGTTCACAACAACGGAGGGGATTCATTCGTCTAAGGAGGTCGAGCTATGGTCTGTCATCGCAAGAGTCGTGGAGGAAGTCAAAAAGTTTTAAAAATAGTGAAGGGAGTTTATTGTGGGGAACGTCACAAGGGAAGTGGATCGTGACGTCGCTGGTTATTAAAGCTGACGCTGAAATGTAAGATCCCAATATTTAGAATGTTACTAATGTGAAAGAAAACATCTACTCATTTGTAATTTGTTCATTGTTCGATTTTTTTCAAAAAGGGTCGTAGAATGTAACACAACCTTTAATGGTGAATTTTTTTCTTTAGGGTTGACGTGACATTCGTTAGGCCGGATGGAAGTAAAATTAAAACTAAAGGGAAGATTGGCGATAACATGTTGGATGTCGTAGTTAATAATAACGTCGACTTGGATGGATACGGTGAGCGTATAAAAAGTAAAATGAATAAGATATTTTTGTATGATACAATTAATGCTGAAGGCCAATCTATTATAAAAGGTGCTTGTGAAGGGACGCTGGCATGTTCGACTTGTCACTTAGTCTTTAAAAAGGAAGATTTCGACAAGATACAGGAGAAGTTGACAGATGAGGAGATGGATATGCTGGACATGGCCTATGGACTCACAGACACGTAAGATTGAGAGGCAAACGAACGCGATGAACCTGAAACAATAAGTTGAAGGTTATCTCGTATTCGAGATCAGATGAGAAAGAAGGAATATATTTTGTGATCGCAGGTCGAGATTAGGATGCCAGGTTTGTCTGACGAAAGAATTGGATGGTGTGGAAGTTGAAGTACCTGCTGGAGTTAGTGATGCTAGGAACTAAAGTGAAGCTTAATCGACTGACAAAAAAACAAGTACTTTAGATGGAAATTTAATTCATAGAGGAAATCGGATGGATTTCAGAATTCTACTACGTGTACATTAATATGCGATATGTTTATACGTCAAGTGCCATTACGCCAATGTTATTGTGAAAACTCAGAGATCACTACATTAAACGAGAACTGAAGTTTATTTTTAAGTTTTGTCCAACTGATTATTTTATTTGACTACCTTTAATCCTTAAAATTCAAGTGACAGTTTTTTAAATGTTGCAATATGAAAAATCGGGGTTTACATTCGATTACGTGAGAGGAGTTCTTAAGCGAGAGAGTTTGGTTTTCGGATTGTTTTCGGTTGGTTTCGTTTGAGGTTACCTACGGAGTCTCCCAGAAGGGATTTAGTTCTTCCAGAATATTTCTTGCTCCCTTTTGACTTGCGAGCTTTGGAGGAGTCTTTGTTCTTGCCTTGTTTCTTTCCTCCACCAGTTTTCGACCTTCTTTTCGCTACAACCGACTGGTCACTTTTCCTTCGACTTTT